>JADLZK010008984.1:0-37860 GCA_015847255.1 Hyparrhenia diplandra | reverse complement strand
TATGTTGACAGAAATCTACACGTAATCCGAGGCCAAAATGGCATTCTTTGTCTCTTCAAATGCCCACGTGATACCCGTAAGAATTTTACATTTTGATACGTTGAATTACATCCTATTGGGTATCCAACAAAGTCACTTTTCATGGCGATTAGATCTATCTTGGTCAAAAAATCTACCAATCGCCAGAATGTTGAAAGAAATTCGATGAATCCGAGGCCAAAATGGTATCTTTTGTCTCTTCCGCAATTTTGGATACCTCGCGATGAAGAATTTTATTTTTTGATTTCAAAAATATTACATCCTCACACTTGGGCTTTCCATTAGGTCACTTTTTCGGGAGTAATGGACTCAAAAAATGTCACCGCTACCAATCGGACGTAAATTGCCCTCAAAAGAGAGGCCAAATGGCATCTTTTTGCTCTCTTCACCGCCTCACGTGATAAATTGTAAGAATTATACTTTTTCGATCCTCTAAATTACATCCTGTTGGGCTTCCAACAGTCACTTTTCATGGCAATCGGATCTATCTTGGTCAAAAAATCCGCCAATCCCCATAAATGTTGATAGAAATCTGCCCTAATCCGAGGCCAAAATAGCATCTTTTTGTCTCTTCAAGCCCACATGATACCCTTAAGAATTTTACTTATGATACAAAATTACATCCTACTAGCTTCCAAATGTGTCCAGAAACACTACGATTGGAGTTACGGAACTCAAAAAATGTCACCGCTTAGGAATCTTGGATGTAAATTTCCCCTAAATGGAGGCCAAAATGGCATCTTTTGTCTCTTTAGCCCCACGTGATAACCGTAAGAATTATTACATTTTGATCCTCTAAATTACATCCTGTTGGGCTTCCAACAGGTCACTTTTCGTATGGCAACCGGATCTATCTTGGTCAAAAATCCGCCAATCTCCGTAAATGTTGACGTAAATCGCATCGAATCGGAGGCCAAAATGGCATCTTTTTGTCTCTTCACCGCCCACATGATACCCGTAAGAATTTTTACTTTTGATACGTTGAATTACATCCTCAAGGCTTCCAACAGGTCACTTTTCGTGGCGACCGGATCTATCTTGGTCAAAATCTACCACCGCCGTAAATGTTGATAGAAATCGCACTCTAACGGAGGCCAAAATGGCATCTTTTGTCTCTTCAGCTGCCCACGTGATACCCGTAAGAATTTTACTTTTCGATACGTTGAATTACATCCTCGCTTGGGCTTCCAACAGTCACTTTTCATGGTGACTAGATCTATCTTGGTCAAAATCTACCAATCGCCATAAAATGTTGAAAGAAATCTCGTCCTCGAACGGAGGCCGAATGACCTCGTTTTGAAAACCGGCCAATTTTGGCGAGCCTTCGCGATGCCTATCGTATATGGACTTATGGATTTCAAAAATAGCTTTCACTAGCTTCTCGCACGTCCGTAAACACTACGATTGAGTTACGGAACTCAAAAAATGTCACCGCTTAGAATCTTGATGTAAATTTCCCTAAAAGAGGCCAAAATGGCATCTTTGGGCTCCTTAGTCGCCCACGTGATAACCGTAAGAATTATACTTTTTTGATCCTCTAAATTAGGTCATGTTGGGCTTCCAACAAAGTCACTTTTCATGGCAACCGGATCTATCTTGGTCAAAAATCCGCCAATCTCCAGAAATGTTGATGTAAATCTGCTCGAACGGAGGCCAAAATAGCATCTTTTGTCTCTTCAGCGCCCACATGATACCTGTAAGAATTTTACTTTTTGATACGTTGAATTACATCCTACTGGGCTTCCAACAAAGTCACTTTTCGTGGCGATCGATCTATCTTGGCCGTCAAAAATCTACCAATCGCCCGTAAATGTTGACAGAAATCGCACTTAACTGAGGCCAAAATGGCATCTTTGTCTCTTCACCCGCCCACGTGATACCCGTAAGAATTTTACATTTTGATACGCTGAATTACATCCCGTTGGGGCTTCCAACAGGTCACTTTTCATGGTGACAGATCTATCTTGGTCAAAAATCTAACAATCGCCATATGTTGACAGAAATTTCATGCATCGAATGGGAGGCCAAAATGGCATCTTTTGTCTCTTCACCGCCCATGTGATACCGTAAGAATTTTACTTTTTTGATACATTAAATTACATCCTGTTAGGTTTCCAACAGGTCACTTTTCGTGGCTGACTATCTATCTTGGTCAAAAATCTACCAATGTCACCGTAAATGTTGATAGAAATCACTTAACCGGAGGCCAAAATGGCATCTTTTGTCTCTTCAAACGCCCACGTGATACCTGTAAGAATTTTACTTTTCGATAACGTTGAATTACATCCTGTTGGGCTTCCAAATGTGTCACTTTTCATGGCGATCGGATCTATCTTGGTCAAAAATCTACCAATCGCCATAAATGTTGAAAGAAATCGCCCGAACTGAGGCCGAATGACCTCTTTTGAAAACCGCCAATTTTGCGAGCCTTCACGATGCCTATCGCATATGGACTTATGGATTTCAAAAATAGCTTTCTACTAGCTTCGCACGGAGTCCGTAAACACTACGATTGGAGTTACGAACTCAAAAATGTCACCGCTAGGAATCTTGACAGAAATTTCCTAAAAAGAGGCCAAAATGGCATCTTTTGGGCTCCTTAGCTGCCCCATGTGATAACCGTAAGAATTATACTTTTCGATCCTCTAAATTAGGTCATGTTGGGCTTCCAACAAAAGTCACTTTTCATGGCAATCGGATCTATCTTGGTCAAAAATCCGCCAATCTCCGTAAATGTTGACGTAAATCTGCTCCGAATCCGAGGCCAAAATAGCATCTTTTGTCTCTTCAAACGCCCACATGATACCCGTAAGAATTTTACTTTTTGATACGCTGAATTACATCCTCGTTGGGCTTCCAACAAAGTCACTTTTCATGGCGCATCGGATCTATCTTGGTCAAAAATCTACCAATCGCCGTATATGTTGATGTAAATCGCATTTAACGGAGGCCAAAATGGCATCTTTTGTCTCTTCAACGCCCACGTGATACCCTGTAAGAATTTTACATTTTGATACGTTGAATTACATCCCGTTGGGCTTCCAACAGGTCACTTTTCATGGGTGACAGATCTATCTTGGTCAAAAATCTAACAATCGCCGTATATGTTGACAGAAATCTGCACTAACGGAGGCCAAAATGGCATCTTTTTGTCTCTTCACCGCCCATGTGATACCCTAAGAATTTTACTTTTTGACTACATTAAATTACATCCTACTAGGCTTCCAACAGTCACTTTTCACTACGATTGATCTATCTTGTCAAAATCTACCAATGGCCAAAATCTGCCCGAACAGAGGCCAAATGGCATCTTTTGTCTCTTCACCGCCCCACGTGATACCGTGTAAGAATTTTTACTTTTCGATAACGTTAAATTACATCCCGTTGGGCTTCCAACAGTCACTTTTTCGTGGTGATCGATCTATCTTGGTCAAAAAATCGCCAATCTCCATAAATGTTGATGTAAATCTACCCGAACGGAGGCCGTAATGACCTCGTTTGAAAACCGCCAATTTTGCAAGCCTTCGCGATGCCTATCGACATGGACTTATGGATTTCAAAAATAGCTTTCTACTAGCTTCGCACGGAGTCCGTAAACACTACGATTGGAGTTACGAACTCAAAAAAATGTCACCGCTTAGAATCTTGGACGTAAATTTCCCTAAAAAGGAGGCCAAAATGGCATCTTTTGGGCTCCTTAGTCGCCCCAATGTGATAACCGTAAGAATTATACTTTTTGATCCTCTAAATTAGGTCATGTTGGGCTTCCAACAGTCACTTTTCATGGCAATCGGATCTATCTTGGTCAAAAATCCGCCAATCTCCGTAAATGTTGATGTAAATCGCCGAATCCGAGGCCAAAATAGCATCTTTTGTCTCTTCACCGCCCACATGATACCGTAAGAATTTTTACTTTTTGATACGTTGAATTACATCCCTGTTGGGCTTCCAACAGGTCACTTTTCGTGGGCGACTGGATCTATCTTGGTCAAAAAATCTACCCAATCGCCGAAATGTTGATAGAAATCGCACGAACGAGGCCAAAATGGCATCTTTTGTCTCTTCAAATTGCCCACGTGATACCTATAAGAATTTTACTTTTCGATACATTGAATTACATCCTGTTGGGCTTCCAACAGTCACTTTTCGTGGTGACTAGATCTATCTTGGTCAAAAATCTACCAATCTCCATAAATGTTGAAAGAAATCGCCCGAACGGAGGCCAGAATGACCTCTTTGAAAACCGTCAATTTTGCGAGCCTCACGATGCCTATCGACATGGACTTATGGATTTCAAAAATAGCTTTCTACTAGCTTCGCACGACGAGTCCGTAAACACTACGATTGAGTTACTTTAACTCAAAAAATGTCACCGCTTAGAATCTTGACGTAAATTTCCTAAAAAGAGGCCAAAATGGCATCTTTTGGGCTCCTTAGCTGCCCCACGTGATAACCGTAAGAATTATACTTTTCGATCCTCTAAATTAGGTCATGTTGGGCTTCCAACAGTCACTTTTCATGGCAATCGGATCTATCTTGGTCAAAAATCCGCCAATCTCCGTAAATGTTGATGTAAATCGCCGAATCCAGAGGCCAAAATAGCATCTTTTGTCTCTTCACCGCCCACATGATACCGTAAGAATTTTACTTTTTGATACGCTGAATTACATCCTCGTGGGCTTCCAAATCACTCACTTTTCGTGGCGACCGATCTATCTTGGTCAAAAATCTACCAATCGCGATATGTTGACGTAAATCGCACGAACGAGGCCAAAATGGCATCTTTTGTCTCTTCACCGCCCACGTGATACCCTCTGTAAGAATTTTACATTTTGATACGCTGAATTACATCCTCGTTGGCTTCCAATAGGTCACTTTTCGTGGTGACAGATCTATCTTGGTCAAAAATCTAACAATCGCCCATATATGTTGACGTAAATCTCGCATCGAACGGAGGCCAAAATGGCATCTTTTGTCTCTTCAAACGCCCATGTGATACCCGTAAGAATTTTACTTTTTGATACATTAAATTACATCCTCGTTAGGGCTTCCAACAGTCACTTTTCGTGGCGACTAGATCTATCTTGTCAAAAATCTACCAATCGCCGTAAATGTTGATAGAAATCGCTCGAACGTAGGCCAAAATGGCATCTTTTTGTCTCTTCACCTGCCCACGTGATACCTCGTAAGAATTTTACTTTTCGATAACGTTAAATTACATCCCGTTGGGCTTCCAACAGTCACTTTTCATGGTGATCGATCTATCTTGGTCAAAATCTGCCAATCTCCATAAATGTTGACGTAAATCTACCCGAACGGAGGCCAATGACCTCGTTTGAAAACCGCCAATTTTGCGAGCCTTCGCGATGCCTATCGACATGGACTTATGGATTTCAAAAATAGCTTTCTACTAGCTTCGCACGGAGTCCGTAAACACTACGATTGAGTTACGGAACTCAAAAAATGTCACCGCTTAGAATCTTGACGAATTTCCCTAAAAAGAGGCCAAATGGCATCTTTGGGCTCCTTAGTCGCCCACGTGATAACCGTGAAGAATTATACTTTTTCGATCCTCTAAATTAGGTCATGTTGGGCTTCCAACAGGTCACTTTTCATGGCAATCGGATCTATCTTTGGTCAAAAAATCCGCCAATCTCCGTAAATGTTGATGTAAATCGCCGAATCCGAGGCCAAAATAGCATCTTTTGTCTCTTCACCGCCCACATGATACCGTAAGAATTTTACTTTTTGATACGTTGAATTACATCCTCGCTTTCCAACAGTCACTTTTCGTGGCGATCGGATCTATCTTGGTCAAAAATCTACCCATCGCCAGAAATGTTGATAGAAATCGCACGAACCGAGGCCAAAATGGCATCTTTTGTCTCTTCAAATTTTGCCCACGTGATACCCGTAAGAATTTTACTTTTCGATACATTGAATTACATCCTGTT
Source organism: Hyparrhenia diplandra (assembly GCA_015847255.1). Lineage (NCBI taxonomy): Eukaryota > Viridiplantae > Streptophyta > Magnoliopsida > Poales > Poaceae > Hyparrhenia > Hyparrhenia diplandra. The sequence goes on along the minus strand of JADLZK010008984.1, from coordinate 31,867 downwards.
GGGCATCCAACAGGTCACTTTTCGTGGTGACTAGATCTATCTTGGTCAAAAATCTACCAATCGCCAAATAAATGTTGAAAGAAATCACCTCGAACGGAGGCCAGAATGACCTTTTTGAAAACCGCCAATTTTGCGAGCCTTCGCGATGCCTATCGACATGGACTTATGGATTTCAAAAATAGCTTTCTACTAGCTTCACACGAGTCCGTAAACACTACGATTGAGTTACGAAACTCAAAAAATGTCACCGCTAGAATCTTGACGTAAATTTCCCTAAAAGAGGCCAAAATGGCATCTTTGGGCTCCTTAGCCGCCCCACGTGATAACCGTAAGAATTATACTTTTCGATCCTCTAAATTAGGTCATGTTGGGCTTCCAACAAAGTCACTTTTCATGGCAACTCGATCTATCTTGGTCAAAAATCCGCCAATCTCCGTAAATGTTGACAGAAATCGCCGAACGAGGCCAAAATAGCATCTTTTGTCTCTTCACCGCCCACATGATACCCGTAAGAATTTTACTTTTTGATACGTTGAATTACATCCTATTGGGCTTCCAACAGTGTCACTTTTCGTGGCGACTGGATCTATCTTGGTCAAAAATCTACCAATCGCCATAATATGTTGACGTAAATCAAGCACGAACGGAGGCCAAAATGGCATCTTTTGTCTCTTCACCGCCCACGTGATACCTATCGTAAGAATTTTACATTTTGATACGCTGAATTACATCCTCGCTTCTTCCAATAGGTCACTTTTCGTGGTGACAGATCTATCTTGGTCAAAAATCTAACAATCGCCATATATGTTGACGTAAATCGCATCGAATGGAGGCCAAAATGGCATCTTTTGTCTCTTCACCGCCCATGTGATACCCAGAAGAATTTTACTTTTTGATACATTAAATTACATCCTCGTTGGGCTTCCAACAAAGTCACTTTTCGTGGGCGACTGGATCTATCTTGGTCAAAAATCTACCCATCGCCGAAATGTTGATAGAAATCGCACGAACGGAGGCCAAAATGGCATCTTTTGTCTCTTCACGCCCACGTGATACCCGCGTAAGAATTTTACTTTTCGATAACGTTGAATTACATCCTCGTTGGGCTTCCAACAGTCACTTTTCGTGGTGACTAGATCTATCTTGGTCAAAATCTACCAATCTCCATAAATGTTGAAAGAAATCCGCCTCGAACGGAGGCCGAATGACCTCTTTTGAAAACCGCCAATTTTGCGAGCCTTCGCGATGCCTATCGACATGGACTTATGGATTTCAAAAATAGCTTTCTACTAGCTTCGCACGGAGTCCGTAAACACTACGATTGGAGTTACGAACTCAAAAAATGTCACCGCTTAGGAATCTTGACAGAAATTTCCCTAAAAAGAGGCCAAAATGGCATCTTTGGGCTCCTTAGCCGCCCCACGTGATAACCGTAAGAATTATACTTTTCGATCCTCTAAATTAGGTCATGTTGGGCTTCCAACAGTCACTTTTCATGGCAACTCGGATCTATCTTGGTCAAAAATCCGCCAATCTCCGTAAATGTTGACGTAAATCGCCGAACGGAGGCCAAAATAGCATCTTTTGTCTCTTCACCGCCCACATGATACCGTAAGAATTTTACTTTTTGATACGTTGAATTACATCCTCGTTGGGCTTCCAACAGTCACTTTTCGCGGCGATCGGATCTATCTTGGTCAAAAATCTACCAATCGCCATATATGTTGACGTAAATCGCATCGAACGGAGGCCAAAATGGCATCTTTTGTCTCTTCAAACGCCCACGTGATACCCGTAAGAATTTTACATTTTGATACGTTGAATTACATCCTGTTGGGCTTCCAATAGGTCACTTTTCGTGGCGACGGATCTATCTTGGTCAAAAATCTAACAATCGCCGGATATGTTGACGTAAATCGCACGAATGGAGGCCAAAATGGCATCTTTTGTCTCTTCACCGCCCATGTGATACCTGTAAGAATTTTACTTTCTGTTTGATACATTAAATTACATCCTCGTTGGGCTTCCAACAGTCACTTTTCATGGCGACTAGATCTATCTTGTCAAAAATCTACCAATCGATAGAAATCTGCCTCGAACAGAGGCCAAAATGGCATCTTTTGTCTCTTCACCGCCCACGTGATACCCGTAAGAATTTTACTTTTCGATAACGTTAAATTACATCCTGTTGGGCTTCCAACAGTCACTTTTCGTGGTGATCGGATCTATCTTGGTCAAAATCTACCAATCTCCATAAATGTTGACAGAAAAATCTACCCGAACGGAGGCCGAATGACCTCGCTTTGAAAACCGTCAATTTTGCGAGCCTTCGCGATGCCTATCGACATGGACTTATGGATTTCAAAAATAGCTTTCTACTAGCTTCGCGACGAGTCCGTAAACACTACGATTGAGTTACGGAACTCAAAAAATGTCACCGCTAGAATCTTGACAGAAATTTCCCTAAAAAGAGGCCAAAATGGCATCTTTGGGCTCCTTAGCTGCCCCATGTGATAACCGTAAGAATTATACTTTTCGATCCTCTAAATTAGGTCATGTTGGGCTTCCAACAGTCACTTTTCATGGCAACCGGATCTATCTTGGTCAAAAATCCGCCAATCTCCGTAAATGTTGACAGAAATCGCGCCAACGAGGCCAAAATAGCATCTTTTGTCTCTTCACGCCCACATGATACCCGTAAGAATTTTACTTTTTGATACGTTGAATTACATCCTCGCTGGGCTTCCAACAGTCACTTTTCGTGGCGATGGATCTATCTTGGTCAAAAATCTACCCATCGCCAGAAATGTTGATAGAAATCGCGCATCTAATCGGAGGCCAAAATGGCATCTTTTGTCTCTTCAAATTGCCCACGTGATACCCGTAAGAATTTTACTTTTCGATACATTGAATTACATCCTTTGTTGTCCTTCCAACAGTCACTTTTCGTGGTGACTAGATCTATCTTGGTCAAAAATCTACCAATCGCCATAAATGTTGAAAGAAATCTGCCCGAACGGAGGCTAGAATGACCTCTTTTGAAAACCGTCCAATTTTGCGAGCCTTCGCGATGCCTATCGTGACGGGACTTATGGATTTCAAAAATAGCTTTCTACTAGCTTCGCACGGAGTCCGTAAACACTACGATTGGAGTTACTTTGGAACTCAAAAAATGTCACCGCTAGGAATCTTGACAGAAATTTCCCTAAAAAGAGGCCAAAATGGCATCTTTGGGCTCCTTAGCTGCCCACGTGATAATCGTAAGAATTATACTTTTCGATCCTCTAAATTAGGTCATGTTGGGCTTCCAACAGTCACTTTTCATGGCAACCGGATCTATCTTGGTCAAAAAAAATCCGCCAATCTCCGTAAATGTTGACGTAAATCGCCGAACGGAGGCCAAAATAGCATCTTTTGTCTCTTCACCGCCCACATGATACCGTAAGAATTTTACTTTTTGATACGTTGAATTACATCCTCGTTGGGCTTCCAACAGTCACTTTTCGTGGCGACCGGATCTATCTTGGTCAAAAATCTACCAATCGCCAGATATGTTGACGTAAATCGCATCGAAACGGAGGCCAAAATGGCATCTTTTGTCTCTTCACCGCCCACGATACCTGTAAGAATTTTACATTTTGATACGTTGAATTACATCCTGTTGGGCTTCCAACAGGTCACTTTTCGTGGCGACAGATCTATCTTGGTCAAAAATCTAACAATCGCCGATATGTTGACGTAAATCGCATCGAATGGAGGCCAAAATGGCATCTTTTGTCTCTTCAAATTTTTTATGTGATACCTGTAAGAATTTTACTTTTTGATACATTAAATTACATCCTCGTTGGGCTTCCAACAGTCACTTTTCGTGGCTTAATAGATCTATCTTGTCAAAAAAATCTACCAATCGCCGTAATCCGCCCGAACAGAGGCCAAAATGGCATCTTTTGTCTCTTCACCGCCCACGTGATACCTATAAGAATTTTACTTTTCGATAACGCAAATTACATCCTCGTTGGGCTTCCAACAGGTCACTTTTCGTGGTGACCGGATCTATCTTGGTCAAAATCTGCCAATCTCCATAAATGTTGACGAAATCTACCCGAACGGAGGCCGAATGACCTCGCTTGAAAACCGGCCAATTTTGCGAGCCTTCGCGATGCCTATCGACATGGACTTATGGATTTCAAAAATAGCTTTCTACTAGCTTCGCACGGAGTCCGTAAACACTACGATTGGAGTTACGAACTCAAAAAATGTCACCGCTAGAATCTTGACGTAAATTTCCCTAAAAAGAGGCCAAAATGGCATCTTTGGGCTCCTTAGTCGCCCCCACGTGATGATAACCGTAAGAATTATACTTTTCGATCCTCTAAATTAGGTCATGTTGGGCTTCCAACAGGTCACTTTTCATGGCAACCGGATCTATCTTGGTCAAAAATCCGCCAATCTCCGTAAATGTTGACGTAAATCGCCGAACGGAGGCCAAAATAGCATCTTTTGTCTCTTCACGCCCACATGATACCTGAAGAATTTTACTTTTGATACGTTGAATTACATCCTGTTGGGCTTCCAACAAGGTCACTTTTCGTGGCGACCGGATCTATCTTGGTCAAAAATCTACCCATCGCCGTAAATGTTGATAGAAATCGCACGAATCCGAGGCCAAAATGGCATCTTTTGTCTCTTCAAATGCCCACGTGATACCTAAGAATTTTACTTTTTGATACATTGAATTACATCCTCGTTGGGCATCCAACAAAATCACTTTTCATGGTGACTAGATCTATCTTGGTCAAAAATCTACCAATCGCCAGAAATGTTGAAAGAAATCGCCCGAATCGGAGGCTAGAATGACCTCTTTTGAAAACCGCCAATTTTGCGAGCCTTCGCGATGCCTATCGACATGGACTTATGGATTTCAAAAATAGCTTTCTACTAGCTTCGCACGGAGTCCGTAAACACTACGATTGGAGTTACGGAACTCAAAAAAATGTCACCGCTAGGAATCTTGATGTAAATTTCCCTAAAAGAGGCCAAAATGGCATCTTTGGGCTCCTTAGCTGCCCCACGTGATAAATCAACAAGAATTATACTTTTCGATCCTCTAAATTAGGTCATGTTGGGCTTCCAACAGTCACTTTTTCATGGCAACCGGATCTATCTTGGTCAAAAATCCGCCAATCTCCGTAAATGTTGACAGAAATCGCTCAATCCGGAGGCCAAAATAGCATCTTTTGTCTCTTCAGCCGCCCCCACATGATACCTGTAAGAATTTTACTTTTTGATACGTTGAATTACATCCTCAAGGGCTTCCAACAGTCACTTTTCGTGGCGAATCGATCTATCTTGGTCAAAAATCTACCAATCGCCGATATGTTGACAGTAAATCGCACGAACGGAGGCCAAAATGGCATCTTTTGTCTCTTCAAATTTGCCCACGTGATACCCGTAAGAATTTTACATTTTGATACGTTGAATTACATCCTGTTGGGCTTCCAACAGTCAATTTTCGTGGGCGATGTGATCTATCTTGGTCAAAAATCTAACAATCGCCATATATGTTGACAGAAATCGCATCGAACGGGAGGCCAAAATGGCATCTTTTGTCTCTTCAAAAATGAATCCATGTGATACCTGTAAGAATTTTACTTTTTGATACATTAAATTACATCCTACTTAGCTTCCAACAGTCACTTTTCGCGGCTTACTAGATCTATCTTGTCAAAAATCTACCAATCGCCGAATCTTCCGCAAATTTCAAATGGAGGCCAAAATGGCATCTTTTGTCTCTTCACCGCCCACGTGATACCCGTAAGAATTTTACTTTTCGATAACGCTAAATTACATCCTGTTGGGCTTCCAACAGGTCACTTTTGTGGCACCGGATCTATCTTGGTCAAAAATCTACCCATCGCCGTAAATGTTGATAGAAATCGCACCTAACGGAGGCCAAAATGGCATCTTTTGTCTCTTCTCACCGCCCACGTGATACCCAGAAGAATTTTACTTTTGATACGTTGAATTACATCCTCGCTGGGCATCCAACAGTCACTTTTCATGGTGATCGGATCTATCTTGGTCAAAATCTGCCAATCTCCATAAATGTTGACAGAAATCTACCCTAACGGAGGCCGAATGACCTCTTTTGAAAACCGCCAATTTTGCGAGCCTTCGCGATGCCTATCGACATGGACTTATGGATTTCAAAAATAGCTTTTGATACTAGCTTCCAACACGAGTCCGTAAACACTACGATTGAGTTACTTGGTCTCAAAAAATGTCACCGCTTAGGAATCTTGACAAAAATTTCCCTAAAAAGAGGCCAAAATGGCATCTTTTGGGCTCCTTAGCCGCCCACGTGATAACCGTAAGAATTATACTTTTTGATCCTCTAAATTAGGTCATGTTGGGCTTCCAACAGTCACTTTTCATGGCAACCGGATCTATCTTGGTCAAAAATCCGCCAATCTCCGAAATGTTGACAGAAAATTGCCGAACGAGGCCAAAATAGCATCTTTTGTCTCTTCAAATGCCCCCACATGATACCCGTAAAGAATTTTACTTTTTGATACGTTGAATTACATCCTGTTGGGCTTCCAACAAAGTCACTTTTCGTGGGCGACCGGATCTATCTTGGTCAAAAAATCTACCCATCGCCGTAAATGTTGATAGAAATCGCATTTCGAACGAGGCCAAAATGGCATCTTTTGTCTCTTCACCGCCCACGTGATACCTGTAAGAATTTTACTTTTCGATAACGTTGAATTACATCCTCGTTGGGCATCCAACAGTGTCACTTTTCGTGGTGACTAGATCTATCTTGGTCAAAAATCTACCAATCTCCATAAATGTTGAAAGAAATCGCCCTCGAACGGAGGCTAGAATGACCTCTTTTGAAAACCGCCAATTTTGCGAGCCTTCGCGATGCCTATCGACATGGACTTATGGATTTCAAAAATAGCTTTCTACTAGCTTCGCACGGAGTCCGTAAACACTACGATTGGAGTTACGGAACTCAAAAAATGTCACCGCTAGGAATCTTGACAGAAATTTCCCTAAAAAGAGGCCAAAATGGCATCTTTGGGCTCCTTAGCCGCCCCACGTGATAACCGTAAGAATTATACTTTTCGATCCTCTAAATTAGGTCATGTTGGGCTTCCAACAGTCACTTTTCATGGCAACTGGATCTATCTTGGTCAAAAATCCGCCAATCTCCGTAAATGTTGACAGAATCGCCAATCGGAGGCCAAAATAGCATCTTTTGTCTCTTCACCGCCCACATGATACCCGTAAGAATTTTACTTTTTGATACGTTGAATTACATCCTGTTGGGCTTCCAACAAACACTTTTCGTGGGCGATCGGATCTATCTTGGTCAAAAATCTACCCATCGCCGAAAATGTTGATAGAAATCGCACGAACGAGGCCAAAATGGCATCTTTTGTCTCTTCAAATGCCACGTGATACCCGTAAGAATTTTACTTTTCGATACATTGAATTACATCCTCGTTGGGCATCCAACAGTCACTTTTCGTGGTGACTAGATCTATCTTGGTCAAAAATCTACCAATCTCCATAAATGTTGAAAGAAATCGCCCGAATCCGAGGCTAGAATGACCTCTTTGAAAACCGTCAATTTTGCGAGCCTTCGCGATGCCTATCGCATATGGACTTATGGATTTCAAAAATAGCTTTCTACTAGCTTCGCACTGAGTCCGTAAACACTACGATTGAGTTACGGAACTCAAAAAAATGTCACCGCTTAGGAATCTTGACAAAATTTCCCTAAAAAGAGGCCAAAATGGCATCTTTGGGCTCCTTAGTCGCCCCACGTGATAACTCGTAAGAATTATACTTTTCGATCCTCTAAATTAGGTCATGTTGGGCTTCCAACAGTCACTTTTCATGGCAACTCGATCTATCTTGGTCAAAAAATCCGCCAATCTCCGTAAATGTTGATGAAATCGCCGAACGAGGCCAAAATAGCATCTTTTGTCTCTTCAAATGTACATGATACCGAAAGAATTTTACTTTTTTGATACGTTGAATTACATCCTGCCGGGCTTCCAACAGTCACTTTTCGTGGGCGATCGGATCTATCTTGGTCAAAAATCTACCAATCGCCGTATATGTTGACGTAAATCGCACGAATCCGAGGCCAAAATGGCATCTTTTGTCTCTTCACCGCCCACGTGATACCCGTAAGAATTTTACATTTTGATACGTTGAATTACATCCTCGTTGGGCTTCCAACAGTCACTTTTCGTGGGCGATGGATCTATCTTGGTCAAAAATCTAACAATCGCCGATATGTTGACGTAAATCTGCATCAACGGAGGCCAAAATGGCATCTTTTGTCTCTTCAAATTTCCATGTGATACCGTAAGAATTTTACTTTTGATACATTAAATTACATCCTGTTGGGCTTCCAACAGTCACTTTTCGTGGCGACTAGATCTATCTTGTCAAAAATCTACCAATCGCCGTAAATCCGCACGAACAGAGGCCAAAATGGCATCTTTTGTCTCTTCACCGCCCACGTGATACCCGTAAGAATTTTACTTTTTGAAACGTTAAATTACATCCTGTTGGGCTTCCAACAGTCACTTTTTGTGGCGACCGGATCTATCTTGGTCAAAAATCTACCCATCGCCATAAATGTTGATAGAAATCTACCCGAACGGAGGCCAAAATGGCATCTTTTGTCTCTTCAATTTTGCGTGATACCCGTGCCTAGAATTTTACTTTTGGATACGTTGAATTACATCCTACGTTGGGCATCCAACAGTCACTTTTCATGGTGACTGGATCTATCTTGGTCAAAATCTGCCAATCTCCATAAATGTTGACAGAAATCTACCCGAAATGAGGCCAAAATGACCTCGCTTTGAAAACCGCCAATTTTGCGAGCCTTCACCGATGCCTATCGACATGGACTTATGGATTTCAAAATAGCTTTCTACTAGCTTCCACGGAGTCCGTAAAAAACACTACGATTGGAGTTACTTTAACTCAAAAATATCACCGCTAGGAATCTTGACAGAAATTTCCCCAAAAAGAGGCCAAAATGGCATCTTTTGGGCTCCTTAGTCGCCCCACGGATAACCGTAAGAATTATACTTTTCGATCCTCTAAATTAGGTCATGTTGGGCTTCCAACAGTCACTTTTCATGGCAATCGGATCTATCTTGGTCAAAAATCCGCCAATCTCCGATAAATGTTGACAGAAATCCGCCGAATCCGAGGCCAAAATAGCATCTTTTGTCTCTTCAAATTTCCACATGATACCCTGTAAGAATTTTACTTTTTGATACGTTGAATTACATCCTCGTTGGGCTTCCAACAGTCACTTTTCGTGGCGACCGATCTATCTTGGTCAAAAATCTACCCATCGCCGTAAATGTTGATAGAAATCGCATCGAACGAGGCCAAAATGGCATCTTTTGTCTCTTCAAATTTCCACGTGATACCCGTAAGAATTTTACTTTTTCGATACATTGAATTACATCCTCGTTGGGCATCCAACAGTCACTTTTCGTGGTGACTAGATCTATCTTGGTCAAAAATCTACCAATCGCCATAAATGTTGAAAGAAATCGCCCGAACGGAGGCTAAATGACCTCTTTGAAAACCGTCAATTTTGCGAGCCTTCGCGATGCCTATCGATATGGACTTATGGATTTCAAAAATAGCTTTCTACTAGCTTCGCACGGAGTCCGTAAACACTACGATTGAGTTACGGAACTCAAAAATGTCACCGCTTAGAATCTTGGATGTAAATTTCCCTAAAAAGAGGCCAAAATGGCATCTTTGGGCCCTTAGCCGCCCCACGATAACCGTAAGAATTATACTTTTCGATCCTCTAAATTAGGTCATGTTGGGCTTCCAACAAAATACTTTTCATGGCAACCGGATCTATCTTGGTCAAAAATCCGCCAATCTCCGTAAATGTTGACAGGAAATCGCTCGAACCGAGGCCAAAATAGCATCTTTTGTCTCTTCACGCCCACATGATACCCGTAAGAATTTTACTTTTTGATACGTTGAATTACATCCCGCTGGGCTTCCAACAGTCACTTTTCGTGGCGATCGGATCTATCTTGGTCAAAAATCTACCCATCGCCGAAATGTTGATAGAAATCGCATGAACCGAGGCCAAAATGGCATCTTTTGTCTCTTCAAATGCCCACGTGATACCCTCAATGTAAGAATTTTACTTTTCGATACATTGAATTACATCCCGTTGGGCATCCAACAGTCACTTTTCGTGGTGACTAGATCTATCTTGGTCAAAAATCTACCAATCTCCATAAATGTTGAAAGAAATCGGCCTCGAACGGAGGCTAGAATGACCTCTTTGAAAACCGCCAATTTTGCGAGCCTTCGCGATGCCTATCGACATGGACTTATGGATTTCAAAAATAGCTTCTACTAGCTTCGCACGGAGTCCTTAAACACTACGATTGAGTTACTTTACTCAAAAATGTCACCGCTTAGAATCTTGACAGAAATTTCCCTAAAAAGAGGCCAAAATGGCATCTTTGGGCTCCTTAGTCGCCCCACGTGATAACCGTAAGAATTATACTTTTCGATCCTCTAAATTAGGTCATGTTGGGCTTCCAACAAAGTCACTTTTCATGGCAACTGGATCTATCTTGGTCAAAAATCCGCCAATCTCCGTAAATGTTGATGTAAATCGCCGAACGGAGGCCAAAATAGCATCTTTTGTCTCTTCACCGCCCACATGATACCCGTAAGAATTTTACTTTTTGATACGTTGAATTACATCCTGTTGGGCTTCCAACAGTCACTTTTCGTGGCGACTGGATCTATCTTGGTCAAAAATCTACCAATCGCCAGATATGTTGACAGTAAATCCGCACGAACGGAGGCCAAAATGGCATCTTTTGTCTCTTCAAATTTCACGTGATACCCGTAAGAATTTTACATTTTGATACGTTGAATTACATCCCCGTTGGGCTTCCAACAGTCACTTTTCGCGGGCTTACAGATCTATCTTGGTCAAAAATCTAACAATCGCCAGATATGTTGACGTAAATCTGCACTAATCCGAGGCCAAAATGGCATCTTTTGTCTCTTCAAATTGCATGTGATACCTGTAAGAATTTTACTTTTCGATACATTAAATTACATCCTCGTTGGGCTTCCAACAGTCACTTTTCATGGCGACTAGATCTATCTTGTCAAAAATCTACCAATCGCCAGAAATCCGCCCGAACAGAGGCCAAAATGGCATCTTTTGTCTCTTCAACCGCCCACGTGATACGTGTAAGAATTTTACTTTTCGATAACGTTAAATTACATCCCGTTGGGCTTCCAATAGGTCACTTTTCGTGGTGACCGGATCTATCTTGGTCAAAATCGCCAATCTCCATAAATGTTGACGTAAATCTACCCGAACGGAGGCCGAATGACCTCGTTTGAAAACCGCCAATTTTATGAGCCTTCGATGCCTATCAAACATGGACTTATGGATTTCAAAAATATCTTTCTACTACCTTCGCACGGAGTCCGTAATCACTACGATTGAGTTACTTTAACTCAAAAATGTCACCGCTTAGGAATCTTGACGTAAATTTCCCTAAATCACTACTAGAGATGTGCTCATTGATGACGCTCGTCATTCGTCACCGAAGGTGCTAAATTCATCACCCAAATACATCTATGACGATTTTGTGACGAAACCGACATCGCCATCGAGGTCGCTGGCCACATTTGGCAATGCGTGACGGCGATATTTTTAGTCACGATGTGCTTCCAATCCATGACCAAACGCTTACTTGGCCACGTAAATGCTCTCCTTCTATGACAATTGGCTTTGGTCATGGCTATGCCCCTATTTTCGTCAAAATTCTCCGTCACGCCAGCGCCGTTAACGTATTTGTGCATGCCGACATGGAGCGTGACGCGACAGCTTGACGGGCACGGACGGGTAGCTTTCACAATTGTTTTCGTAGCCCCGGTGGACCAATTACTATCTGCCACGGGGCTTCGTAATTTTGGTCACGTAATGTAGTCACAAAATCATCAACAAAGACTCTAAATTGTTGGTCACGTATGAAATGTCGAATCGTCAACAAATACACCATAATTTGGTCACAAAAATCGGTAAACAATATAATTGCAATTGATAATAGAAAGACCACATAATTTCATATTCAAAATAAAACCAAAGATTCAACTGAAAGATACAACTCAAAGTGCACAAAGACTACCACTAGAGCATAAAGCTCAGTTCACAAAGACACATAAGAACAAATACTAGTTTTTGGGTAGCCAAAAGAAACATGACAAACACAAAGAAGACACTTCATGTCGCCGAAGAAGGAGCATAGATCTTCATTAGTCCCCCTCGGAGCACCTTGTTCTCCTCCATCTCCCTAAGGTTGTTCTTCTCTACCAAATTTCTTGTACTCCTCCATCTCATTTTGTTGCCTCTCCACCTTGAACAGCAGCCTTTGCTTCAGCTGCAAGTTATCTCTCGCACATATGGGGCCAAACGGTCAGAAAATGTATAGTTTATCGAATAGAGAAAAATGGCGATAGATGCTCATATGCATAAACTCATGTACCGTAAATAAAGAGAAGATGCTCATATGCATAGAAACTCATGTACTAGTAACAAAGAGAGAACAACATGATATAATTCAGCTTAGTCAATCAAATAACTCTTTCAGAGTCACATAATAGACTCAATGTGATGCCTATAATAATAAAAAAAGGAAACCGTTGGAATTTCTACTTCAGCCAAAAAAAGCAACGATCATGTCGTGCTTATCTCCAACTTTAGTATAATAATTAATTAATCCTAGGGTGTGACATCCTAAATATAGACATTAGAAGCGCACATAATCAAAGGGTACAATCTATGTGTATAGTCATCTACCAAATTTAACTAGCTCATGAAATTCACAATTGGCATCCACCAATCTCACAACTAACTCAATGACAATAAAGGCCACTGCATGTGCAAAGTCTGAAGAAAGGCTACATGGATATAAGCACACCAAAATCCAACTTATAAATTAAATGATCTAACTATGAACTAAGTATTATAACGATATCCTTTCCACGCTGATAGAGCTGATTAAGAAAACAACGCCTTTTATAAAGTTGCGTATGAAATTGTAAGTAGCAAAACCGGGTAGGAACTATTAAAAGTACTTCACTAAACTGAACTGAAAAACCTGCAACTATGCCAAACTGAAAGGTGTATAGCTAGTGCTGCTGCTATATGTGAACAGTGAACTTGCATCTTCATGAATCATGATCTGTTAATAAATCGTGGCAAAAGAAAAAAAAAAAATTAAGTAACTTGCTCAGTACATAGTGCCCACGAACCCTAACAAAAAAAACTTCATCACTAGATAAAATTGTAATTGTAGAATTCTTAGTAAAATATGCTTTGCCATGCAGAGTTGGAACTCGATTAGCCCCCGAAAAAAAAAAATTATGATGCATACTACAACATCCGTAGGAACAAAGATTTCAGTTTGAAGAATTCAGATAGAACAAATAATCCTATAATAAGCATTTTAAGGAACACATACTGAAAAAAATTGTGTGATACAAGATGACACAGCCTCCTTACAGAGTTTTTTTTCCAAAAGAAATAAGCCTGGCACAGCTTGGCTTGCATCATCAATCAAAATTAAATATTCTAATTAAAACAGCAGGGCGGAGGCAATGCTCCATCAATTGAACAGCAGGGCGGAGGCAAAAAGCAGGGCTCACCTTTTGAATGGGACCAGCAGCACTAACATCCTGCAGATCTGAGATAAAACGACGAGGCTTGGTAGAGGGAGAACAATTAAATTAACAAATCTAATAGCCTATCTCCACTAGCTTGATGGGGATGTGTAGCCGTTCAGGGCCAATACGAAAGCAGGCAGTGTCGGATGGCACCGGTTGGAAACTACTTAATTCAATCACGTATATGATTTAGATCAAAGCAAAAATAAATATTCATCAATCGAACTGTACAACAAGACACTAGTACATATCAATCGAACCTGGGTGTGGCGCGATGCCGCCTCGAGCACGAAAAGTGGTGGTCGCAGGAGCCGAGGATGGCCACCATACCGCCCGCGTTCCCCTGATCCACAACAGCAAGTCCCAACAACGACCAACCGCTGAATCTCCATGCCGCAACAGATGGACGATTCGTGCTACTTCCAAGAGCCACACGCCAAGAACTGAAGCCTTTGATCATGGTGCGCGCGAGATCCAATCGATGAACCGACCCTCACCACGAGTGAGCATTAGTTCCAAGACCACGGGCGAGCGAGGAGGCGGAACCTCTCAACACCGGCGCCCCCAATCACCGGATCATATGTCCAGGGACCGGCGAGCGAGATCCGGCCAGCAAGAGAAGAAGAGAATATGCGGCTAAGCCAAAAGCGACGGAAACCGAGAGAGGATGAGGACAAAAGAATTAGGGTTGGAGGTGGAACCGTGCTTTTAAACTTACTTGGGGCATCCATGGCTGTTCGATTATAAATCAAAGGCTACAAAATTATGGGCCAAGTACAAAGAATTTAGGCTGGTTTTAGAGTTTAGGCCTACTATATTATATCTATAATGTTTTTATTTTCAATTATTAAGACCTTAAAATTTATTTCCAAATAGATTATCTTCTCATAAAATGGTCTAAAATGAAAAGGCTGTTTAAACCAAATTTGCAGAACACATCAAGATGTAAAACTTTTATTCTCGGTCATTTCTCGATCTACTCTATTCAGATAATTATTGTAATTATTTGTTGAATTAGTAAGAAAAAATGTTGAAATACCATAAAGTGGCTAGAAAAATCTAAAAACTTACATAGCCACATCGCTTTGGTGTATAAGCATCACATAGAAAATATAAGTGATTTCGAAAAGTATTGTTGCACATCACTCACCAAGGCATACATGGCGTAGATAGTCCTATATGACTAAGAGATGTTTCTAGTTTTAAAGGATGTATAGTACCAGTTTCTTCAAATCATATAAAATTTTTTTGGGATGCTTATGGATCCAAACTATGATGTTGTGTGAAGTTTTGGAATTTTCGGACCAAAGTTTGCCTATTATTGTAATTATTTGTTGATTTAAAAAAAAAAAATGTTAAAATAGCATAAACTAGCTAGAAAAAAAAATCTAAAAACTTGCATGGGTTCCTCCCTTTGAGTATTATGTTGACAAAAAGTTTCAAATTTATTCTCGAGAAAGTGCCGATGCACATCCCCACAAAAGCATACATGTGTGACACATGTCATTGTCACTTAGCGAGAGATGTTCATCCTTGTGTGGGATGTATAGTACCGCTTTCTCCAAATCATTTCAACTTTTTTGGGATGCTTATGGATCCAAACTATGATGTTGTATGAAGTTTTGGAATTTTCGCACCTAGTGTGCCTATTACTATAATTATTTGTTGATTTAGTAAAGAATAAGTGTTGAAATAGCATAAAGTAGCGTAAAAAAATCTAAAACCATGCATGGGCTCCTCCCTTTGGTGTATTATGTTGAAAAAAAAGTTTCAAATGATTCTGAAAAGTGGTGATGCACATCCAATTAAAATATACATGTCTCACACATGCCATTGCCACTTAGTGAGAGATGTTCATCCTTGTGTGGGATGTATAGTATCGGTTTCTCCAAATCATTTCAAATTTTATTGGGATGCTTATGGATCCAAAGTATGATGTTGTGTGAAGTTTTAGAATTTTCTGTGCACCAAGTTTGCCTATTACTATAATTGTTTGTTGAATTACTAAGGAATAAATGTTGAAATACCATAAACTAGCTAGAAAAATCTAAAAAAATTACATAGCCACATTATTTTGGTGTATAAGCATCATATAAAAAATTTCAAGTGATTTTGACAAAGTGTTAGTGCACATGACTCACAAAGGCATACATGAGTCACATAATCATATAAGACTAAGCGAGAGATGTTCATGATTATGAACAATGTATAGTACTATTTTATCAAATCATAGATCTTGATAAGTTCTATAACTCTTGTGTCTATGACTTTTTAGTTGAAATCGTTAGTCGCTTCCAAATGTCAACCTCAAGTACATATTGTATTTTTTATATAATACTAGTTGATGACACTCAATAATACAGTTTTCTATCCTAGTGGTTTAGTTGGATTGTTGCCAACTTGAAGGTCGCAAGTTCAACACCTTTGTGCACTTTATTTTTTTCCTTTTATTTGTATTTTTCCTTTTACTTGTCTAGATTGATTTTTTTGCTTGGGTTGAAGTGGGTGGGTGACGCCTACACACGTGACTAGACGGGGTGGGGCCCGAAAAAATAGTTTTGATTTGTGAAGGAAAGCCACAAATACGTGTGAGGAAGTATATACGCTAAATTGTACGTATATCTCAATTGTGGTTGTAGCTCAATGGAAAGGTGAATGGTTCGATGCTTGAGGTCTTAAGTTCAAACTCTATTTATGAACCACTTTTTGCATTTTGTTAATTTCTTGAGACTCATTAATACCATATCTAGTGATCATAAACATTTTATTATAAACCCTTCACACCAAAAATTTTTGGACCACAAAAACTAGTTTAATTAATTGTAGTAAACTCTAGTTTAATCGTGCACGCACCCTTGATTTATTATTCAACTTACAAATAGAAAAATTTCATCCCTTCAACATGAAAGGTCATGTAGTGTGGTGGTAACGCCCAAATTGAGCACCGCCTCGTCACGGGTTTGAAGATTCGCAAGAGTAATTTTCGGGTTGCCAAATACAATTTAACAAAGAGCTCAACGCCGCCGTGGGGACCCGCTGGTGGGACCTAAAATTGCCACGCCGACACTGCGGCCCCACTTTGCAAATAAAATAAAATAAAATAAAAATGTGAGCTGGCCATCCGGTGAGGCCTAAGCCGTTGTCGGGCCGAGCCGCGGGCTACCGCATAAAAAAAAAGGTGGAGCAGGCCGCTCAGGCAAGGCCCAACCTATCGCCGAGCCGAGCTATGGCTCACCGTGCAAAAAAAGGTGGAAAACAGCCCACGCACGCATGGGTACACGCCGAAGAAATATTACAATACGAAAACATAATCTATGACGACCTCCTTTAAGTGTTCTCGGACCTTATTTTCATGATCGCCATTAATATTCAAGCCAAAACTTCGTCATCAAGATTACTTATGACGAAAAATAGACATTTCATCATTGAAGACATAACCTTCGCGGACAAAAGTGTGCAGCGCCACGAGCACATCATCACGGATGATCATATTTCTACCAGTGAATGGAGGCCAAAATGGCATCTTTGGGCCCTTTAGCTGCCCCACGTGATAACCGTAAGAATTATACTTTTCGATCCTCTAAATTAGGTCCCCGGCGGCTTCCAACAGTCACTCTTCATGGCTTACTAGATCTATCTTGGTCAAAAATCTACCAATCTCCGTAAATGCTGACAGAAATCGCCAACCGAGGCCAAAATGGCATCTTTTGTCTCTTCAAATTTCGCCCACGGATACCAGTAAGAATTTTACTTTTTGATACGTTGAATTACATCCCGCTTAAGCTTCCAACAAAGTCACTTTTCATGGGCGATCGGATCTATCTTGGTCAAAAATCTACCAATCGCCGTAAATGTTGATAGAAATCGCGACGAACGAGGCCAAAATGGCATCTTTTGTCTCTTCAAATGCCCACGGATACCTGTAAGAATTTTACTTTTTCGATACATTGAATTACATCCTCGCTGGGCTTCCAACAGTCACTTTTTGTGGTGATCGGATCTATCTTGGTCAAAAATCGCCAATCTCCATAAATGTTGAAAGAAATATGCCCGAACGGAGGCTAGAATGACCTCTTTTGAAAACCGCCAATTTTGCGAGCCTTCGCGATGCCTATCAGACATGGACTTGTGGATTTCAAAAATAGCTTACTAGCTTCGCACGGAGTCCGTAAACACTACGATTGAGTTACGAACTCAAAAAATGTCACCGCTAGGAATCTTGACAGAAATTTCCCTAAAAGAGGCCAAAATGGCATCTTTGGGCTCCTTAGCTGCCCCACGTGATAACCGTAAGAATTATACTTTTTTGATCCTCTAAATTAGGTCATGTTGGGCTTCCAACAGTCACTTTTCATGGCAACCGATCTATCTTGATCAAAAAATCCGCCAATCTCCGTAAATGCTGACGTAAATCGCTCGAACGAGGCCAAAAATAGCATCTTTTGTCTCTTCACCGCCCACATGATACCCGTAAGAATTTTTTACTTTTGATACATTGAATTACATCCTCGTTGGGCTTCCAACAGTCACTTTTCGTGGCGATCGATCTATCTTGGTCAAAAATCTACCAATCGCCAGATATGTTGACGTAAATCGCACGAATCCGAGGCCAAAATGGCATCTTTTGTCTCTTCACCGCCCACGATACCGTAAGAATTTTACATTTTGATACGTTGAATTACATCCTCGTTGGGCTTCCAACAAGTCACTTTTCGTGGCTTATTGTGATCTATCTTGGTCAAAAATCTAACAATCGCGATATGTTGACGTAAATCAAGACGAACGGAGGCCAAAATGGCATCTTTTGTCTCTTCACGCCCATGTGATACCTCGCAAGAATTTTACTTTTCGATACGTAAATTACATCCCCGCTGGCTTCCAACAGTCACTTTTCGTGGGTGACTAGATCTATCTTGGTCAAAAATCTACCAATCGCCGTAAAATCTACCCGAACAGAGGCCAAATGGCATCTTTTGTCTCTTCACCTGCCCACGTGATACCCAGAAGAATTTTACTTTTCGATAACGTTAAATTACATCCTCGTTGGGCTTCCAACAAAATTTTCATGGCAACTCGATCTATCTTGATCTAAAATCCGCCAATCTCCGTAAATGCTGATGTAAATCGGCCGAACGGAGGCCAAAATAGCATCTTTTGTCTCTTCACCCCCACATGATACCGTAAGAATTTTACTTTTGATACGTTGAATTACATCCCGTTGGGCTTCCAACAGTCACTTTTCGTGGCGACGGATCTATCTTGGTCAAAAATCTACCAATCGCCGATATGTTGACGTAAATCACATCGAACGAGGCCAAAAATGGCATCTTTTGTCTCTTCAAATGCCCACGTGATACCCGTAAGAATTTTACATTTTGATACGTTGAATTACATCCTCGTTGGGCTTCCAACAGTCACTTTTCGTGGTGACAGATCTATCTTGGTCAAAAATCTACCACCGCCGATATGTTGACGTAAATCGCACGAACGGAGGCCAAAATGGCATCTTTTGTCTCTTCAAATTTCATGTGATACCCGTAAGAATTTTACTTTTCGACACGTTAAATTACATCCCGTTGGGCTCCAACAGTCACTTTTCGTGGCGATTGATCTATCTTGGTCAAAATTCTGCCAATCGCTGTAAATCGCCGAACAGGCCAAAATGGCATCTTTTGTCTCTTCACCGCCCACGTGATACCCGTAAGAATTTTACTTTTCGATAACATTAAATTACATCCCGCTGGGCTTCCAACAGTGTCACTTTTCGTGGCGACTAGATCTATCTTGGTCAAAATCGCCAATCTCCATAAATGTTGACGTAAATCGCCCCTAACGGAGGTCGTAATGACCTCTTTTGAAAACCGCCAATTTTGCGAGCCTTCGCGATGCCTATCGGACATGGACTTATGGATTTCAAAAATAGCTTTCTACTAGCTTCGCACGGAGTCCGAATCACTACGATTGAGTTACGGAACTCAAAAAATGTCACCGCTTAGAATCTTGACGTAAATTTCCCAAAAAGGAGGCCAAAATGGCATCTTTGGGCTCCTTAGTCGCCCCACGTGATAACTGTAAGAATTATACTTTTCGATCCTCTAAATTAGATCATGTTGGGCTTCCAACAGTCACTTTTCATGGCAACTGATCTATCTTGGTCAAAAATCCGCCAATCTCCGTAAATGTTGACGTAAATCGCCGAATCTGAGGCCAAAATGGCATCTTTTGTCTCTTCACCGCCCACGTGATACCGTAAGAATTTTACATTTTGATACGTTGAATTACATCCTATCTAGCTTCCAACAGGTCACTTTTCGTGGCGAATGGATCTATCTTGGTCAAAAATCTACCACCGCCAGATATGTTGACGTAAATCGCACGAATCGGAGGCCAAAATGGCATCATTGTCTCTTCACTTGCCCACGTGATACCCGTAAGAATTTTACTTTTCGACACGTTGAATTACATCCTCGCTAGGCTTCCAACAGTCACTTTTCATGGCGACAGATCTATCTTGGTCAAAATCTACCAATCGCCATATGTTGAAAAATCTACCCGAAATGACCTCTTTTGAGGCCAAAATGGCATCTTTGTCTCTTCAACCGCCCACGTGATACCCTCAAAAAATGTAAGAATTTTACTTTTCGATAACGCAATTACATCCTATCCCCACGTTAATCGGCTTCCAAATGTCACTTTTCATGGCAACCGATCTATCTTTGGTCAAAAATCCGCCAATCTCCGAAATGCTGACAAATCGCCGAACGGAGGCCAAAATAGCATCTTTTGTCTCTTCAAATTTGCATGATACCTATAAGAATTTTACTTTTTGATACGTTGAATTACATCCCACTACCTTCCAATGGAGTCACTTTTCGTGGCTGATCGATCTATCTTGGTCAAAAATCTACCAATCGCCAGATATGTTGGATGTAAATCCCAAATTAAATCTGGAGGCCAAAATGGCATCTTTTGTCTCTTCAGCGCCCACGTGATACCCTGTAAGAATTTTACATTTTGATACGTTGAATTACATCCCCGTTGGGCTTCCAACAGGTCACTTTTCGTGTGGTGACAGGATCTATCTTGGTCAAAAAATCTACCAATCGCCGATATGTTGACAGAAATCCAGACGAACTGAGGCCAAAATGGCATCTTTTGTCTCTTCAGCCGCCCATGTGATACCTGAAGAATTTTACTTTTCGATACGTTAAATTACATCCTCGTTGGCTTCCAACAGTCACTTTTCATGGCGATTGATCTATCTTTGGTCAAAATTTAACAATCGCCAGAAATCTCGCCCGAACAGAGGCCAAAATGACATCTTTTGTCTCTTCAGCGCCCACGTGATACCCGTAAGAATTTTACTTTTTGATAACATTAAATTACATCCCGCTGGGCTTCCAACAGTCACTTTTCGACGATCGGATCTATCTTGGTCAAAATCGCCAATCTCCATAAATGTTGACAGAATCGCCTAACGGAGGCCAGAATGACCCCTTTGAAAACCGCCAATTTTAATTGCAGCCTTCGCGATGCCTATTCACACATGGACTTATGGATTTCAAAAATAGCTTTCTACTTTTCATGGCGAGTCCGTAAACACTACGATTGGAGTTACGGAACTCAAAAAATGTCACCGCTAGGAATCTTGACAGAAATTTCCCCTAAAAAGAGGCCAAAATGGCATCTTTGGGCTCTTAGCTGCCCCACGTGATAACTCGTTAGAATGGATACTTTTCGATCCTCTAAATTAGGTCATGTTAGGCTTCCAAATGTCACTTTTCATGGCAATGGATCTATCTTTGATCAAAAATCCGCCAATCTCCGTAAATGTTGACGTAAACGCCGAATGGAGAGGCCAAAAATAGCATCTTTTGTCTCTTCAAATGCCACATGATACCTGTAAGAATTTTACTTTTGATACATTGAATTACATCCTCGTTGGGCTTCCAACAGTCACTTTTCGTGGCGATCGATCTATCTTGGTCAAAAATCTACCAATCGCCAGAAATGTTGATAGAAATCTACATCTAACCTGAGGCCAAAATGGCATCTTTTGTCTCTTCAAATGCCCACGCGATACCCGTAAGAAATTTTTACATTTTGATACGCTGAATTACATCCTCGCTTCCAACAAAGTCACTTTTTCGTGGCGACGATCTATCTTGGTCAAAATCTAACAATCGCCATATATGTTGACAGAAATCGCATTTAACGGAGGCCAAAATGGCATCTTTTGTCTCTTCAATTTTATGTGATACCTCGTAAGAATTTTACTTTTCGATACGCGAATTACATCCTACGTTGGGCTTCCAACAGTAAACACTTTTGTGGCGATACGAGATCTATCTTGGTCAAAATCTACCAATCGCCGTAAAATTACCCGAAAAGAGGCCAAAATGGCATCTTTTTGTCTCTTCACCGCCCCACGTGATACCTGTAAGAATTTTTACTTTTTGATAACGTTAAATTACATCCTCGTTGGGTTTCCAACAGTCACTTTTCATGGCAATCGGATCTATCTTGATCTAAAAATCCGCCAATCTCCGTAAATGTTGACAGAAATTCGCCGAATCGGAGGCCAAAATAGCATCTTTTGTCTCTTCACCGCCTACATGATACCCGTAAAGAATTTTACTTTTGATACGCTTGAATTACATCCTGGGCTTCCAACAGTCACTTTTCGTGGCGATCGATCTATCTTGGTCAAAAATCTACCAATCGCCGTGATATGTTGATGTAAATTCGCATCGTAATCTTAGGCCAAAATGGCATCTTTGTCTCTTCACCGCCACGTGATACCTGTATAAGAATTTTACATTTGATACGTTGAATTACATCCCCTGTTGGGCTTCCAACAGTCACTTTTTCGTGGTGACAGATCTATCTTGGTCAAAAATCTACCACCCTCCGTATATGTTGACGGAAATCGCATCAAACGGGAGGCCAAAAATGGCATCTTTTGTCTCTTCCGCCTATGTGATACTGTAAGAATTTTTACTTTTCGACAATAAAATTACATCCTCGTTTTCCAAACAGTCACTTTTCATGGCGATTGGATCTACTTTGGTCGTAAATTTGCCAATCGCCGTAAATCTCGAACAGAGGCCAAAATGACATCTTTTGTCTCTTCACCGCCCACGTGATACCCCGCTGAAGAATTTACTTTTGATAACATTAAATTACATCCTCAAGGCTTCCAACAGTCACTTTTCGTGGCGACCGGATCTATCTTGGGCAAAATCGCCAATCTCCATAAATGCTGATGTAAATCAGCCCAACGGAGGCCGAATGACCTCTTTGAAAACCGTCAATTTTGCGAGCCTTCGCGATGCCTATCGGACATGGACTTATGGATTTCAAAAATAGTTTTCTACTAGTCAAGACGAGTCCGTAAACACTACGATTGAGTTACTTTAACTCAAAAATGTCACCGCTAGGAATCTTGACGTAATTTCCTCTAAAAGAGGCCAAAAATGGCATCTTTGGGCTCCTTTAGCCGCCCCACGTTGATAACCTGTAAGAATTATACTTTTCGATCCTCTAAATTAGATCATGTTGGGCTTCCAACAGTCACTTTTCATGGCAACCGGATCTATCTTGGCCAAAAATCCTCAATCTCCGTAAATGTTGATGTAAAATTTTAAATCCGAGGCCAAAATAGCATCTTTTGTCTCTTCACGCCCACATGATACCTGTAAGAATTTTTACATTTTGATATGTTGAATTACATCCTCGCTGGGCTTCCAACAAGTCACTTTTCGTGGCTTATGTGATCTATCTTTGGTCAAAATCTAACAATCGCGCATATGTTGACGTAAATCCCACGACGGAGGCCAAAATGGCATCTTTTGTCTCTTCACCGCCTTCCATGTGATACCCGTAAGAATTTTACTTTTCGATACGCTAAATTACATCCCCCGCAAATTTCCAACAGTCACTTTTCGTGGCGACTAGATCTATCTTGGTCAAAAATCTACCAATCGCCGTAAATCTACCCGAACAGAGGCCAAAATGGCATCTTTTGTCTTTCACCGCCCACGTGTACCGTAAGAATTTTTACTTTTCGATAACGCAAATTACATCCTCTGGGCTTCCAACAGCTCACTTTTCATGGCAACCGGATTCATCTTGATCTAAAATCCGCCAATCTCCGTAAATGTTGATGTAAATCCGCCTCGAACAGAGGCCAAAATAGCATCTTTTGTCTCTTCACCGCCCATGATACCGTAAGAATTTTACTTTTTGATACGCTCACCACATCCTCGCTTCCAAATGTGCCGCTGCGGGCGCATCGGATTCCTATCTTGGTCAAAAATCTACCACACCGCGATATGTTGACAGAAATCGCGACGAACCGAGGCCGTAAAATGGCATCTTTTGTCTCTTCACCAATACGCGATACCCGCTGTAAGAATTTTACATTTTGATACGCTGAATTACATCCTCAAGGCTTCCAACAGTCACTTTTCGTGGTGATCGATCTATCTTGGTCAAAATCTACAATCGCAGTGTATATGTTGACGAAATCAGACGTAATCGAGGCCAAAATGGCATCTTTTGTCTCTTCAAATGCGCCATGTGATACCCGAGAAGAATTTTACATTTTGATACGTTAAATTACATCCTCGTTGGGCTTCCAACCGTGTCACTTTTTCATGGCTTATTGATCTATCTTGGTCAAAAATTTGCCAATACGCCAGAATCTCGGCCCGCACAGAGGCCAAAATGACATCTTTTTGTCTCTTCAAATACCACGTGATACCCGTAAGAATTTTACTTTTTGATAACATTGAATTACATCCCGCTGGGCTTCCAACAGTCACTTTTCGTGGCGATCGGATCTATCTTGGTCAAAAATCGCCAATTTCCGGCTAAATGCTGATGTAAATCGCCTCAACGGAGGCCGTAATGACCTCTTTGAAAACCGCCAATTTTATGAGCCTTCGCGATGCCTATCAGACATGGACTTATGGATTTCAAAAATAGCTTACTAGCTTCGCGACGAGTCCGTAAACACTACGATTGGAGTTACGAACTCAAAAAATGTCACCGCTTAGAATCTTGATGTAAATTTCCCAAAAGAGGCCAAAATGGCATCTTTTGGGCTCTTTAGCGCCCCACGGATAACCGTAAGAATTATACTTTTCATCCTCTAAATTAGATCATGTTGGGCTTCCAACAGTCACTTTTCATGGCAACCGATCTATCTCTCGCCAAAAATCCGACAATTTCCGTAAATGTTGATTGTAAATCGCCGGAACCGAGGCCAGCATCTTTTGTCTTTCACCGCCCACATGATACCGTGAAGAATTTTACTTTTGATACGCTGAATTACATCCGCTAGCTTCCAAATGTGTCACTTTTCGTGGCAACCGGATCTATTCTGGTCAAAAAATCTACCGACGCGATATGTTGACGTAAATTCGCACGGTAACGGAGGCCAAAATAGCATCTTTTGTCTCTTCACGCCTAACGCGATACCGTAAGAATTTTACATTTTGATATGTTGAATTACATCCTGCAAGGGCTTCCAACAGGTCACTTTTCGTGGCTTACGTGATCTATCTTGGTCAAAAATCTAACAATCGCAGATATGTTGATGTAAATCGCATCAACCAGAGGCCAAAATGGCATCTTTTGTCTCTTCACCGCCCATGTGATACCGAAGAATTTTACTTTTGATACATTAAATTACATCCCGCTGGCTTCCAACAGTCACTTTTCGTGGTGATCGATCTATCTTGGTCAAAATCTGCCAATCTCCATAAATGTTGGCTGTAAATCTAACCCAACCTGAGGCCGTAATGACCTCGCTTTGAAAACCGCCAATTTTGGCGAGCCTTCATGCATGCCTATCGACATGGACTTGTGGATTTCAAAATATCTTTCTACTACCAGACGAGTCCGTAATCACTACGTATTGAGTTACGGAACTCAAAAATGTCACCGCTTAGAATCTTGGATGTAAATTTCCTAAAATGGAGGGCCAAATGGCATCTTTGGGTCTTAGCCTCCCCAATGGATAACCAAAGAATTATACTTTTCGATCCTCTAAATTAGGTCCCCGGGCTTCCAACAGGTCACTTTTCGCGGCTTACTAGATCTATCTTGGCCGTAAATCTGTCAATCTCCGTAAAATGTTGGATGTAAATCTGCTCTGAATCGAGGCCAAAATGGCATCTTTTGTCTTTCACGCCTAATGCGATACCGTAAAGAATTTTACTTTTTGATACGTTGAATTACATCCCGCTGGCTTCCAACAAAATACTTTTCGTGATCGGATCTATCTTGGTCAAAAATCTACCAATCGCCGTAAATGTTGATAGAAATCGCACGAATCCACGAGGCCAAATGGCATCTTTTGTCTCTTCAAATTTAACGTGATACCCGTAAGAATTTTACTTTTCGATACATTGAATTACATCCTCGCGGCTTCCAACAAGTCACTTTTCGTGGTGATCGATCTATCTTGGTCAAAAATCTGCCAATCTCCATAAATGTTGAAAGAAATCGGCCAATCCAGAGGCTAGAAATGACCTCTTTTGAAACCGGGCTAATTTTGCGCAGCCTTCGCGATACCTAATAATGATATGGACTTATGGATTTCAAAATAGCTTTACTAGCTTCGCGCACGCGAGTCCGTAAACACTACGATTGGAGTTACTTTAACTCAAAAATGTCACCGCTTAGGAATCTTGGATGTAAATTTCTAAAAAGAGGCCAAATGGCATCTTTTTTGTCTCTTAGCCGCCCCACGTGATAATCGTAAAGAATTATACTTTTTGATCCTCTAAATTAGGTCACATCCGTTGGGCTTCCAACAAATACTTTTCATGGCAACTGATCTATCTTGTCAAAATCTAACAATCGCGTAAATGTTGATGTAAATCGGCGAATGGAGGCCAAAATAGCATCTTTTGTCTCTTTAGCCGCATGATACCGTAAGAATTTTTACTTTTTGATACGTGCTGAATTACATCCTCGTTGGGCTTCCAACAGTCACTTTTCGTGGCGACCGGATCTATCTTGGTCAAAAATCTACCAACGCCGTAAATGTTGATAGAAATCGCACGAATCCAGGCCAAAATGGCATCTTTTGTCTCTTCAAATGCCCACGCGATACCCTCGTAAGAATTTTACTTTTCGATATGTTGAATTACATCCCGTTGGGCCCCAACAAGTCACTTTTCAGGTGATCGGATCTATCTTGGTCAAAAATCGCCAATCTCCATAAAGTTGAAAGAAAATCGCCCGAATCTGAGCTAGAATGACCTCATTTGAAAACCGCCAATTTTGGCAGCCTTCTCACGACCTATATGACATCGACTTGGATTTCAAAAATAGCATTCTACTAGCTTCGCAACATCGAGTCCGTAAACACTACGATTGAGTTACGGAACTCAAAAAATGTCACCGCTAGGAATCTTGATGTAAATTTCCTAAAAGAGGCCAAAATGGCATCTTTGGGCCCTTAGTCGCCCCACGTGATAACCGTAAGAATTATACTTTTTGATCCTAAATTAGGTCATGTTGGGCTTCCAACAGTCACTTTTCATGGCAACCGGATCTATCTTGGTCAAAAATCCGCCAATCTCCGTAAATGTTGACGTAAATCTACTTTAATGGAGGCCAAAATAGCATCTTTTGTCTCTTCAAATTTCGCCCACGTGATACCGTAAGAATTTTACTTTTTGATACGTTGAATTACATCCTCGCTGGCTTCCAACAGTGTCACTTTTCGTGGCGACGGATCTATCTTGGCCGTAAATCTACCAATCGCATATGTTGATAGAAATTCGCATCGAACTGGGAGGCCAAAATGGCATCTTTTGTCTCTTCAAAATACCCATGTGATACCGTAAGAATTTTTACATTTTGATACGCTGAATTACATCCTCGCTGGCTTCCAACAGTCACTTTTCGTGGCGACAAAGATCTATCTTGGCCGTACCCAACACGCTGTTATGGTCAAAATCGCATCGAACGAGGCCAAAATGGTGGCTTTGTCTCTTCAACGCCTATGTGATACCGTAAAGAATTTTACTTTTCGATACATTAAATTACATCCTCGCTGGCCAAAATGCGGGCATCTATCTTGTCTCCAATCGCCGTTCATCCGCCCGAACAGGCCAAAATGGCATCTTTTGTCTCTTCAACGCCTAATGGACACCGTAAGAATTTTACTTTTTGATAACGTTAATTACATCCTCGTTGGCTTCCAACAAAGTCACTTTTCATGGTGACTAGATCTATCTTGGTCAAAAATCGCCAATCTCCATAAATGCTGATGTAAATCTACCCAACGGAGGCCGTAATGACCTCGCTTGAAAACCGCCAATTTTGCGAGCCTTCGATGCCTATCGACATGGACTTATGGATTTCAAAATATCTTTCTACTACCTTCGCATGGAGTCCAAAATCACTACGATTGAGTTACGGAACTCAAGAAATGTCACCGCTTAGAATCTTGACGTAAATTTCCTAAATGGAGGCCAAAATGGCACCTTTGGGCTCCTTAGTCGCCCACGTGATAACCGTAAGAATTATACTTTTCGATCCTCTAAATTAGGTCCCGCTGGCTTCCAACAGTCACTCTTCATGGCAACTAGATCTATCTTGGTCAAAAACCGCCAATCTCCGTAAATGTTGATAGAAATCGCCGAACGGAGGCCAAAATGGCATCTTTTGTCTCTTCAAATGCCACGTGATACCGTAAGAATTTTACTTTTGATACGTTGAATTACATCCTCGGGGCTTCCAACAAAACAATTTTTCGTGGGCTTATCGGATCTATCTTGGTCAAAAATCTACAAACGCCGTAAATGTTGATAGAAATCGCACGAATCGAGGCCAAAATGGCATCTTTTTGTCTCTTCTCACCGCCTAATGGATACCCTTTCTGTAAGAATTTTTTACTTTTGATACATTGAATTACATCCTCGCTTTCCAACAGTCACTTTTTGTGGTGACTGATTCATCTTGGCCAAAAAAATCGCCACTTCCATAAATGTTGAAAGAAATCGCCTCGAACGGAGGTTAGAATGACCTCTTTGAAAAACCGCCAATTTTATGGTAGCATTCGCGATGCCTATCGACATGGACTTATGGATTTCAAAAAATAGTTTACTAGCTTCGCACGGAGTCCGTAAACACTACGATTGAGTTACGAAACTCAAAAATGTCACCGCTAGGAATCTTGACGTAAATTTCCAAAAGAGGCCAAATGGCATCTTTAAGCTCTTTTAGCCGCCCCACGTGATAACCGTAAGAATTATAATACTTTTCGATCCTCTAAATTAGGTCATGTTGGGCTTCCAATGTGTCATCACTTTTTTTCATGGCAATCGGATCTATCTTTGATCAAAAATCCGCCAATCTCCGTAAATGTTGATGTAAATCAAGCCCCAACGGGAGGCCAAAATAGCATCTTTTGTCTCTTCACGCCATGATACCGTGAAGAATTTTACTTTTTGATACATTGAATTACATCCTCGCTGGGCTTCCAATGGTGTCACTTTTTTCGGGATGCATCGGGATCTATCTTGGTCAAAAAATCTACCAACGCCGATATGTTGACGTAAATCCGCATCTAAATCAGGCCAAAATGGCATCTTTTGTCTCTTCCACCGCCTAATGATACCTTCGTGTAAGAATTTTTACATTTTGATACGTTGAATTACATCCCCGCCGGGCTTCCAACAGGCTCAATACTTGCCACATGTGATCTATCTTGGTCGTACCCAACAATCGCCATATGTTGACGTAAATCGCATCTAACGTGAGGCCAAAATGGCATCTTTTGTCTCTTCACCGCCATGTGATACCGTAATTTTACTTACTTTTCGATACGCTAATTACATCCTCGCTAGCTTCCAACAGTCACTTTTCGTGGCTACCAGATCTATCTTGGTCAAAAATCTACCACCGCCGAAATCTACCCGTAACGGAGGCCAAATGGCATCTTTTGTCTCTTCCAAACCCACGGATACCTCGTAGAATTTTAATTTTCGATAACGTTAAATTACATCCCGCTGAGCTTCCAACAGGTCACTTTTTTGTGGCTCGATCTATCTTGGCCAAAATCGCTAAATCTCCATAAAACAAGATTGTGAATTGCCCAACGAAAGAGCCGAAATGACCTCGCTCAAAACCGCCAATTTTATGTAGCCGCTGATGCCTATCGCATATGGACTTATGGATTTCAAAAAATAGCTTTCTACTAGGTTCGCACGAGTTCTAACACTACGATTGGAGTTACTAACTCGTAAAATGTCACCGCTTAGGAATCTTGGATGTAAATCCCTAAAAAGAGGCCAAAATGGCATCTTTGGGCCCTTAGTCGCCCCACGTGATAACCGTAAGAATTATACTTTTGATCCCTCTAAATTAGATCATGTTGGGCTTCCAACAATGTCACTTTTCATGGCCTCCTCGATCTATCTTGGTTAAAAATCCGCCTATCTTGTTAAATGCTGGATGTAAACCGCCAAATCTGAGGCAAAATAGCATCTTTTGTCTCTTCAACGCCTACAGATACCACAGAAGAATTTTACTTTTGATACGCTGAATTACATCCTCGGCTTCCAACAGTCACTTTTCGTGGCGACCGGATCTATCTTGGTCAAAATCTACTAATCGCGATATGCGATGTAAATTCGACGTAATCTGAGGCCAAAATGGCATCTTTGCTTCTTCAAATGCCCACACGTGATACCCGTAAGAATTTTTTACATTTTGATACGTTGAATTACATCCCGCTGGGCTTCCAACAAACAATTTTCGTGGCTTACGATCTATCTTGGTCACAAATCTAACACCGCCGTGATATGTCGACGTAAATCAAGACGAACCGAGGCCAAATGGCATCTTTTGTCTCTTCAAACCGCCCATGATAATTGGTAAAGAATTTTACTTTTCATACATTAAATTACATCCTGTTGGCTTCCAACAGTCACTTTATGCACATCAGATTCATCTTGTCAAAAATCTACCAATCGTAAATCAATGCGAGGCCAAAATGGCATCTTTTGTCTCTTCAAATTTCACGATAAATTGTAAAGAATTTTACTTTTCGATAACATTAAATTACATCCTCGTTGGGCTTCCAACAGTCAATACTTTTGTATGATCGATCTATCTTGGTCAAAATCGCTAATCTCCATAAATGTTGACAAATCTACCCAAACGGAGACACCGAATGACCTCGCTTTGAAAACCGGGCTAATTTTATGCAGCCTTCGCGATGCCTATCAGACATGGACTTATGGATTTCAAAAAATAGCTTTTACTAGCTTCGCATCTGAGTCCGTAATCACTACGCATTGAGTTACTTGGCTCAAAAATGTCACCGCTAGAATCTTGACAGTAAATTCCCCAAATGGAGGCCAAAATGGCATCTTTTGGGCTCTTAGCCGCCCCACGATAAAATCAAAGAATTTTACTTTTTGATCCTTGAAATTAGGTCCGTTGGGCTTCCAACAGGTCACTTTTTCATGGCGAATCGATCTATCTTGGTCAAAAATCCGCCAATCGCCGTAAATGTTGACAGAAATCGCCTTAATCCGTGAGGCCAAAATGGCATCTTTTGTCTCTTCACCGCCCACGTGATACCCGTGAAGAATTTTACTTTTTGATACGTTGAATTACATCCTCGCTGGGCTTCCAACAAATCACTTTTCATGGCGATCGATCTATCTTGGTCAAAATCTACCAATCGCCAGAAATGTTGACAAAATTGCACGAACGGAGGCCAAAATGGCATCTTTTGTCTCTTCAGCTGCCCAATGCGATACCGAATGCCTACCATTTTACATTTTGATATCAAAAAATTACATCCTGCCAATTCCAACAATGTCACTTTCATGGCGAACGATCTATCTT
The DNA here is from genome assembly GCA_015847255.1 of Hyparrhenia diplandra. NCBI lineage: Eukaryota > Viridiplantae > Streptophyta > Magnoliopsida > Poales > Poaceae > Hyparrhenia > Hyparrhenia diplandra. The sequence goes on along the minus strand of JADLZK010008984.1, from coordinate 208 downwards.
GGTCAAAAATGTTTGATACAATTAGGATATGTTGACATGGAAATATCTTGGATAACGGAGGCCAAAATGGCAAATGGCATTTTTGTCTCTTTAAATTTTGTGATAATCAGAAGAATTTTACTTTTCGATCCTCTTAAATTACATCCTGTTTGGCTTCCAACAGTCACTTTTCATGGCGATCGATCTATCTTGGTCAAAATCCGCCAAT
>JADLZK010008983.1:0-18129 GCA_015847255.1 Hyparrhenia diplandra | reverse complement strand
CAGTAAATTTTTACCATTTTGCAGGTTGGCGAGGTTCATCTCAAAGTTCTACGCTCCGCCGGGCGAAGGCCGCCCTTCCCCGCGTTCCGCTGAACAGCTTCGCTCAGCCAGTCGCCGCCGAGATGTCGCATGCAGCCGCCGAAGAGTCCTCGGGTGAAAGCGCTGCGCTAGCGCGCATCTACTCGCAGCCGGGGTCCGAGGACCTGGGCAGCGCCGCCGGGAAGAGCAGGGACGCCGCTGCCCTCCGGGTGGCGCCGGTGGCCTCACCGCCGCAGACGCTGCCGGGCCACGCCTCTTCTTCGTGGCCGCTGCCGAGGGAAGAGAGCGCCGACGCAGCACCGCGCAGCAGGGAGAAGAAGGCGAAAGCCGGTGACGCTGCGGGCCGCTGGGTAAGCTGCCTCGAGCTCGTTGCCTTCTTTTGAGCCGCTGGGCGTGCGCTATTGCCAGCTTCTCTCCGCTCGTGCTCGACTCTGACTTTTTGACTTTGCCGGCGTGCAGTGTGAGAAGGTAAAGCCCTTGGGACCCCCAACCCTCAAGCGCTCGTAACGGCGACGGGTCGAAGCTCGGCGTCCTCCTCCGGCCTCCCATCGCGGTGCCCCGTGGTGGTCGCCTCCAAGCCCCTCGGAAGCGGAGCGCAGCCCGGGTCCGCTGGGAGTGCTGCCGCTGTTGCCGCCGAGCACCGCCCCGCGTGACTCAGCGATGCGGCGCTGCTGGATCGCTTCGGCTGCCGCGCCGGAGGACCTCGTGCCGAAAAGCTCTCGCCGCCGCCGTGGTCGGAGCGCTGCGGAGACGGAGGTGATTGACCTCAGCTCTCCCCAGAAGGAGGGGAGCGCCGGTGATGTTCCTCGGCCTGCACTCGGGCGGCGCAGATCGTCTCCCGGCTAGCGGGCGAAGTCCTCGGGTCTAGCGCTGGGCGCCAGAGAGCGCTTGCGATACGAGCGCTGCGCTGAGCGCGTCTTTGACGCAGCTTCGCCACGGAGTATCGCTGCGCAGGAAGTGGGGACCGGAGAGTGCGAAGCGCTACGACGCAGTTTCCCTCGACGCAGCCCGCCGAGGAGACGCCGGGGCGCGCTAAAAGGAGCTCTCAAAGATGTGGACGCCGCGATGACGCCGTCGTCGGATGAGCTCGCGCGTGGAGACTCGTGTTCTCGGAGGGTCTCGCCGCGCCACGCCGACCTCGACGCTCAGCGGTGGATAGTCACTGAGCCCGCCGCTTTGGAGCGCCGGGGACGGAGTCACCACTTGGGGCGGTGACCCTTCTAACGCCGCCTCGACGCTGATCCGCTGCGACATCGCTCGGCCGGACGCCCTGGGGAGTTCGTTGGAGGCCGGCTACGAGCCGCCGCGGCGCCGCTCGCGGGCGCCGTGGTCGGGCGGGAATGGCGCCGCCTACTTTGATCGGGCGCGAGGTGCCGCCACTTCCCACCGAGAGGGGCCATGCGTTTCCACCACATTATTGGGGTAAGAGATCTAACCGCCGCTCACCCTCGCCTCGATTCCCTGAGCCCGTGGCTGCTAACTCGCTCTTCCCCGCAGGACTTGAGGGACGCGTGGCCGCCGGCTTCAACACGTGGTGGAGGCCGAAGCGTAGATCGAGGGTCTTCGGGCAAAGCTAGGCGTAGCCTCGGTCCCATGCGAAAGGGGATCTCTGGGCCAGTGTCCGCCGCACACCGCGAGCTTTGAGCGGCGTCGACGACGCTATGGAGCATATCCGCGAGGTCCGGAACACGCCGCCGCGAGGCTCTGAGGAGTCGCCGTGACGTAAGTCCGGCTGACGGAAGCACGCATGCAGAAGCTGCGGAGGAGGAGCTCTCTCGCAGCAGAGTCGCCGCAACATGAAAGCTCATGCGCAAAGAGGCCTCGACAACCCTCCGCCGGCCTGACGACAAGGAGATCGAGCGGCCGCTTGAGCCGCCTGGGCCGTGGACGCCGAGAGGGAGCGCACGCCAAAGGGAAGGCGCCCAAGACCGCTGGGAAGGCCGAAGGTAATCGCTACTTCCCAAACTCATTATCTCCCTTGTTTCCTTTGAGCGCCTTAGGCCGATAGGTGGGTATTTTTTAGTTTATTTACCACGGCGCCGCATGGGTCGATTTTGTTTGGCGCCGGAGGCCAGAGAATTCGCCCGATGCCGGTGAATCCGCCTCAGGAGGAGCGAGAGCTTTATCGCGTTGGCATGGGCGAGTCTCTCTTGTTCTCGCTGGATCTCATGAGTTTGATCTATTTTACCCTCCGCAGCCGAGAAGAAGAAGTCTACGGGGGTTGGCTCAGAGCCTGAGGGAAGGACCGCCACCCCGGTCGCCGCGAGTCCTCGCCGACGCATACCCACCGCTACTGGAGCGTATGAGAAGGACCTTAAGAATGGACGCTACGACCATGGCCGTGCAGAACTGGTTCTTAAGGCGGCCAAGGAGCTCCTGGCCCAAAGGGAAGCCGAGGCCCTGCCCTCGATGACAACGGCGGCCGAGTCATACGCCAGAGCGAGCGAAAGCACGCAACCTCGTGCCGACGCTGAGGGCGCCCGGGCGAGGCCCTTGGAGTCGAGGAGGTGGAAGGACGGCCAAGACCGAAAGTGCACGCGCCCCGTCGTGGAGGGACAACGCCCCTACGTGTCACGTCCACAAGGCGTTGGTCGTGGCTCGCCCACTCATCCCGAGATGGACTTCAACCAAGATAGTGGCAAAGGTCGGCCCGAAAGCGCGAGGGCGCCGAGCCGAAGATATCGCCGCCACCGCTGAGGCCCGCTCGAGAAGCTGCCGGAAAGCTCTTCGCTTGCCGCTGCGAGGAGCTCGAGGTGTTCGAGCCTACCACACGGGCGAGGCGTAGGTGGAGACGAAGTTCGCCCGACGATGAGGAGTGAGTCGCAAAAGTTAGGTGGCTTGAGGCGTTGCCCTTTGTTATGAACAAAGTCCTCGAGCTCTGGGCATAGTGTAAAAATAACAAGTTATTTAAGTTATGAATGACTCGCTTTATCTTTCCCCGTGATTGCGCTCAGCTTAGCTCGTAGTTTCATGAGTTCACATCCTATCGATTAAGGCAACGGCCCTTTACTCATATACGCGGGCGCTTAGAGCTCGGCAAGCGCCGCTGACCTCGGTGATGTTGTTCGGAAACCCTTTAGCTTGCCGGATCGACGCCATCGGAAAGATAGGTAACGAGTGCGCGCAGGTTGAGCCGATCGAGCTCTTCCCCGAGTGTTCGTGTTGTTTTTGCGTAAAAAGAGTTGGTGAAAAAAAGGCGGGTGTACGCCCCGCCCCTCAGGCCCCGAGCAAGGGCGCCCTTGCCGAGGTAAAGGGCAGCCATTGCTTTAACAACCGCGGAAAAGGAATCGAATGCTTGCACAACTTTTGCATCGGTGCGTGTCATTGTTATTCGAAGTTCGTACGTAAAATGTTACAAAAATGCATCTAAGGGTAGAAGCGACGAAGGCGTTCGATGTTCCAAGAGTTGGCGAGCCCACGACCGCGGAGTCCCGATCTTGTATGATCCTCGGGCGGACTCTCACTCGATGGTGAATGGTCCTTCCTGTGGGGCCGAGCTTGTGGCTTCACCTTTTGGTGCTCAGACGCTACTTGGCCGTGACTTGGTCGCCGATTCCAAAGGCCCGCCTCGATGTGGCGGTCATGGTAGCGGGCATCGATCATTGCCGGGTATTTCGGGTCGGTCAGCGCCGATTTGCCGACCTCACGAGCCTCTTCGAAGCTGGTCTCGGGCGCCTCGAAAGTGAGGTCCGGTTGCCGCGTCGCTGTATCGCTGGAACCCGCGCGCCAGAAGTCGGAGGTCGACGGGGAGCACGGCTTCCAGCCGAAGACGAGGAAGAAGGGGGTCCGGCCCCCGGGTTCGCTTGAGTAGTCCCGAGGTGATTTATGATGAACGGGAGCTCTGGGCGAGCCATCGCCCTCCGAATTTCTTAGCCTTTGAAGATTCTTGGCTTAGTCCCCGCAAAATTAAGCCGCTGGCGCGCCTCGACGGCCCGCTCGCTCTTGGATGGTCGACTGAGGCCCGCCCACGCTGATGTTAGAGTCGCCACACCGAGGAAAATTTTGCCTCGCGAAGTTGGTGCCGCTGTCGGTGATGATTGAGTTCGGCACGCCGCAAAGGGATGATGCCGCCGAAGAATCCTGACCGCCCCCTCGATCTCGCGCGTGAGATGGCATCACCTCGATCCACTTGGTGAACTTGTCAACGGCGACGAGGAGGTGAGTGAAGCCCCGTGACCTTGCGTGAAGGGACCGACCATGTCGAGGCCCCGCATCGTGAAAGCCGGGCGATGGGAATCGCTTGAGGGCCTCGGTGTCGAGGTGTTTGCTTACGAAGAACTCGCATCCTCACAATGCGTACGACCGGGTTGGCGCCGACGCATGGGCGTCGGCCAATAAAAACCTTGCGAATGCCTTTGCCTACCGTGAGTCGGGAGCCGCTGCGGATGCCCACATTCCGGCGCGTGATTTCTTCGATGAGCTCGGCGCCCCTCCTCAAAGGTGACGCAGTCAGGAAGCACCCCGCAGGCGCCCTTCCAGAGCTCTCGCTCACGATCTACAAGCAGGATTCTGGGCCGACGGGGCGAGCGCCCGGGGCTTCTTCCTTTCCACCTGAGCTTGTCGCCCTCCCAGATGCCGTGGATGGAAGCCGCCAAACGGTCTCCGGGGCTTCTGCCCGAGTGGTGACAAGGACCCTGATCCGACGAGGTTGGACCCCTCCGTGTCGACCTCCATCTGGGAGCTCGAGAGCTCGAGAGGTCCCCGGCCCTTGGTGGGCGCAGTGGACAAATGGAGTCCCCCGACGGAAATTGGGCAAAGTGGGTTCGAACCCTTCCCCTGTCGGAATGGAGGGCACGAATCCGGGTCATGCGCAAAGACGGCGGACCTCGTAGCTGATCGAGGCGAGCTTGGCGAGGACGCCGGGCGTTTCCATTGTATTGACGACGGATGTGCTTGAACTCTAGCCCGCCGGCCCTTCTTCGAAGCCGCGCACCTTTGCGAGTACGCAACCATCCTTGGGCCGATGCGTCAGCCTCCCTGTGGCTTGATCAGCCACGAAGTTTAGAATCCCCTCCCATCTGCAGGCGCTTTTGATGCCAAGTCTGACGGGCTGACAAGCATACCGCTGACCAAAGCCTCAGATTCAAGAACATTGTTGGAGGCTGTGAAGTGAAGGCGATCGAAAACTCATGCACACGCTATACGTGATACGAAGACCGCATCTACCCCGGGCCGCATTTTTCACCGAGCCGCCGGGCGTAGAGCGCCCAAGCATCGACGCCGCTGCGTCTCTGCGGTAGCCGGGTCTCCGCCCACTCGCCATGAAGTCGTGAAGAACCTCGAGACTTGATGGCGCCCCTTTGGGGCATATAGCGAAATGTCCGACCCCATGAGCTCAACTCCCCACTTCGGCGATGCGCCTCGCGTGGCCTCGGGCTGCGCGATGATCTCGCCGAGCGAGGGAATTTGGAGACGACGGTGATCGGGTGAGCGCCGAAATAGTGTTGCAGCCTTGCGCGCTGCGATCGGAGCGCCATAGGGCGAAGCTTCGAGCCGGGGATATCGCGACTCATGTCCGAGAGGACTTCAGCCGACGGCAGACCTGCCGCTGCACCCGGCGCGTGCGGCCTTCTTCCTCTCTTTCCACTACGCAGCCGCGGCTCACCACTCGCGGCGGTCGCGATGTACGCCAGATCGGTTCGTCCGCGGGCCGGTGAGTGAGTATGGGTGGGTTCGCTAAGAGCTCTTTCAGAGTCGAGCGCTGATCGGGCCTCGCCGGTCCAGCGTAAGCGCCTCCGACTTCTTCAAGAGCTCAGATAGCGGAAAACTTCGCTCGCCAAATGAAAAGCAATGAATCTCGCAAGGGCGCCAAGCACCCCGTAGTCGCTGTACGCCTTGACGCTCTTGAAGGGGCCCATGTTGGCATGGCCTCGATTTTCGGTTGGCTTCGATGCCGCTCGGCTCGACACGATAAAAGCCCAAGAGCTTTCCGTGGGACCCCGAACACACATTTTTCGATTGAGCTTCACCCCAAACTCATGAAGCTTGCCAAAGACTTCTTTGAGGTCGTGGATGAGCTCTCCGCGGCGCCTTTGTCTTGACTACGATGTCATCGACGAGTGCCTCCACGCGCTCCGAGAAGCTTTGAAGACTTTCTCGCAAGCACCTCTGAAAGGTGGCGCCGGGCGCTCTTCAGCCCAAAGGCATGGTTACGCAGCGTAACGCTACCGGCGGAGTGATGAAGGAGGTGGCGAGCCGGTCGAGCTCGCTCATCGCGACGATGATAGCCTGAGTATGCGCCAAGAAAACAGAGTGTCTCTCGCCCGAGGTGGAGTCAACGATTTGGTCGATGCGCCGCAAAGGAAATGGATCCTTTGGGCATGCCTTTGTTGAGACTCGTGATAATCAAATTGGCATTCTCCATTTCCCATTTTTCTTCTTAACTAGTACGTGGTTGGCTATCCACTCCTGATGATACACCTCCTTAACAAAGCCCACCGCTAAGAGCTTATCTATTTCTCGATGCTTGCCGCCATCCCGCCGCCGCCCGGAGTCGGAGCCGGGTTCACCGGCCGAGAACCGGCTTGATGTTTAAGGAGTGTTTCTGGGACTCTCCCCTCTGCCGCATGTCCGGTGGTCTCCACGTGAATACGCCGAGGTTCGCGCGAGGAAGTCGACGAGCTCGCTTCCTATTTGGGAGAGAGCTCGCAATCATACGCGACGGGTGGCGCCCTCCCTCGCCGACCTTCACCGCCTTGGCGTCCCGCCCGGCCGGCGATCCCGCCGCCTTCCGAGCTCAACGGAGGAGCCGCCGCTTTGCCGACGCCGCCGCGCCTCTTCGCCGGCGAGTCCTTCGCGCACACCACGCTAGCATCTCTGATGAGCCCGACCGATGAGGGCACGGCATCGCACGGCCTCCTTGTCAGCTTGAAGGCGCGTCAAGGTGGAGTTGACGGTGATCACGCCCTTCGCCCGGATTCAGAGTTTGAGGTACGGTAGCTGGGAACGCCACATGAACTTCCAGCACTCGCCGCCCTAAGAAGGCATGGTGTTACCTTGTACGGAGCACTGAAGGTGAGCACTTCCTTGCGGAAGTTGCCGGGTCGCCAAGGTAACGTGAGGTCGATCCACCGGAAAGAGAAATAACGCCGCTCTATGCATCACCCCTCGATGGGGTCCGCGGAGTGGCCTGAGGCGCAGCTCGCGGATGCCTAGAGCCTCCATGGTGTCGACGAGAGGAGGTTGAGGCCGCTCGACCATCCACGCCATCTTGCCGAGGCGCTTTGGTGCCGACTATGGGATCGACGACAGAGGGAACCTTCCCCGGATGCGGACGTGCACGGATGGTCCTTCTTGTCGAAGGTGATCTGGGGCCTCGACCACTTGAGGTAGGAGGGTGCCGCTGGGCTCGGTGAAGAGGACTTCGCTACGCAGGAGCTTCGGGCGGCGCTTGGACTCACAGACGCCGGGTGGGCCGCCGAAGACGACGCTGACGGCGCTGCCCCTCGAAGAAGACGCCCTTGTCGCCCGCCTCGCCGCCGAACTCGCCATCGCGATGCTCGCCGCCTCACGCCTCTCCTTCCCCGCGCCGCTACGAAACTTCCGCAGGAGCCTCCGCATTCCCCGAAGCTTGTGCTTGACCGGCCCTCGCGGGTTGGGGCAAGGCATGTCGAAGCTTCTTCGGCGAAGTCCTTGGGAGCACCGGGCTTCGCGCCTTGGTGCCCGGCTTCTTTTCGGGCGATCAGCGACGGTCATCCCCGCCGCCGGGCGCTTGTTCTTGTTCTTCTTTTGGGTCGCGAAGCCGAAGCGTCTCGTCTGCCTCATCGGGCGGCCTTCTCCTCTGCTCCCTTGCCCGTGGTGCCGCGGAGGATCGCGAGATAGCCTCCTCACCTCGCGCGTGGTTCGTGGCGTAGAGTCGAGGAGGTCCTTCACCGCCTTGGGCTTATGCGGTGCCGAAGCTTCACTGGATGAGCGCCTCGCAGGTCGCGGCCGAAGGTGAAGGCGTGATGATCTCGGCGCCGGGCGGGCGCTTGGGTGAGCTCGCTGCGTAGCTTGGAGAAGCGCCGATGTAATCGCTGCAGTTTTCGCTTCTTCCGCCGCTTTAGCAACCGCGGAGGTCCCATGTGTTGCTCGGGCGCCAGTAGGTCCCCTCGAAAGTTACCAACGGCGATATCAGCGGAGGTCGCGCCAATCATCGATCATACCGCGCGGCAGTGCTCGAGCCGTGAGCGAGCCGTGTTGGCGCAGGTATAGGGGGAGGTTGCGAATGATGAAGAGCTCGCCGTCGCCTCTCCCCGCCTCGACACGCGAGGCGGTAATCTTCGAGCCGTGACGCCGGGGTCCGCTCTCCCTCGCTGTACTTCCGGACGGAGGTCGGGGCTCGAAGCGCCGAGGAACGCGCTGCTGCCGGGAACCCCGGGGCGCCAACACCCGGGCCTCCTCCCCGTCCGGGTGGAGTTCCCGACCACGCCTCCAGCTCGAGCTCGAGCATCACGTGGCGGGGGAGCGCGCCGCCGCCTCCCTCGACCTCGGGGTCTGACCGCGGCTACGGGCCCTCCCCGATCGGCCGCAGCGCCGCCTCTCCTCTTGCCGTAGGGACCTGGCCGGGCGTCGCTCGCCTCCGCTCGCCGCCGCGACGTCGCGGGCCCGACGCTCTGGGCGCTTCTCGCATCCGCTGGCCGCCGCGGCGCCGAGGGTGTCCCGCGCCCGCGTTCTCCCTCACTGGCCGACGCGCTGCGGGACACGCTGAGACTCTCCCTGCTCGCCTCCGCGTTGGAGGAGGCCTCATGCTCTTCCCGAGACGCTCTATGCGACTCGAAGCTTCCACTGCCGCCCGGGCTGCTCTCGATGAGGGAGCGCGAATCGCTGGTGGAGCCTTCGAGCCTCTCGGGCGCCCAGCTCGGGGAGCTCGTGGAGGAGCTCGCTGGGTCGCCGCGAGGTTTCACGCCGCCCGCCCAAGACCGGCGGGAGGTCATCGGGCCTCGCCGATGCGGGCGCGTCACGATCTCCCATCCTCGAGCCTCGACTGCCGGGCGACCTCCCACCTCCTCTAGGGAGGGCGCTGCGCTCCTCGCGATCTCACGCCGGGCCTCCTCGAGCTCGCCGAGGCGCCGTGCACCCGCTTAGGGGCGCCGCTGAGCGAGCCGTCGAAGTCTCGACCCTCGAGAGTGCCCTGAGTGTGCCGAGGACTCGCCCCTCGCTATGGTAGCCGTGCGCACGCACTCGGGCGCCGGGCACATGTAGCACTCGCGGCAGGTCGACTCCTCGCGAGGCCTCGCCGCCCCATGTCTCGAGACCGGTCGGTCCCAAGCTCGACGCCATACTTCCCGGCAAGAAGAGCTGTCCCTCGCGGTACATCTCGTCAGAGGTCAGCGAGGAACTCGCTCTGGGAAAGCTGCTCCCCGCCTCGGGCGCATCGCAGGACGACATCTGGCTGCGGAGAAGGTGACGCCGCGAAAAGAGCTCCCCGAGTCGCCCAGTGGCTCGAGGATGCGCGGAGCGTGTCCGCGATGGCGACTGTAAGAAGTGGTCGAACCGCCGTCAGCACGGCCTCAACGAGCGAGGTCGAATCCCTACCGGAGCGCATCAAAGACGGCTGCCGTGGGCGGCCGCGACGAGGCGGGGCGCATCCGGCCCCGCGACCATCCAAGGGAAGGTGGTTCGACGCAGGAGCCCCTCGAGCTAGTGCCGGGCGAAGTCCGTGGTCCCGAAGCGATCGGGTATACGGACGGACCGTGGTGAAGGGAGCCATCGGGCGGTGAACGCCACACTAGTGTCGCCTCTACCCGCACGCCAACCGTCGCCGTGGTCGCGTACACCTGGCCACAGAACCGATCGCTAATGTGTGCAACGATGGCTAGCTCAAGAACAATGGCACGGGTGATTTATACGGTTCGGCTATCGAAAGCACCCTAGTCCAGCAGGTGGCACTATCGAGCTCAAAATGCTCGTGACCGGGGCGATACAAGTCGGCGAGAGAGGAGATGAGCCCCAAGTCTCTCGTGGCAGATGAGTGGAATCGAAAGTGATGTGCGGTGTGCTTCGTGTGCGAGAGCTTTGCCCTCTCCCGCTGCCGAGTCCCTCCTTTATAGTAGCAAGGGGAGTCAGGAGTCACCAAGCGAGGACCTAAGAATAGAAGGAATACAAGTTTCGGGTGAAGAGGCAGTTCCCTCGCAGAATGCTCGCATGCCGGGTCGTCCGGCAGCAGCACGCCGCCGCCTCTACTTTCCCCGCACGCCACGGCCGCTCAGAGAGTAGAATAGGGCGGTCTGCGATCCCGATACGTATGTACGCGGGGACGACGAGCTCGGAGCTCTGCTCTGGCCGGCGCAGAAGCGGGACAATGAGCTCGGCCCCGCCGCGCCGTGATTTTAGCGCCTCACCGCCTCGGGCAGCACGCCACGGCAGTTCGCTGGCGAGATCATGGAGGCGCCGCCTCGCCTTTAAATGCTCGTGACTTTGGGATCGCAGGAAAACGTGTGGCCGGGAGAGAGCTCGATGAGAGCTCCCGACTCGTCCGCCGAGGTCGTCTTGTCGCTGTAGTGGTCTGTCTCTTGTGCTTGTCGTTACTTTGGCGTGGTCCGACGTATCCCATGCTCGTGTGCCACCGACGCCTCGCTGCATACTAAATCGGGTCGAGATCAGCGGGCGCCGCCGCCAGTAGCCGCTGGCGTCGGGATCCTTAACCGCAGCGTTTCCGATTTCCCTCCCGATCGTCCTGATTTGCGCCGAGCCTCGGGTCCGAAACGGAAAGGAGCTCGCCGCCCGTGAGGAGCTTCTCCAAGCCATATCCCCGTCGCTCCCTGGGAGCCGCGCCCGAGGCGGGAACTTTCCCGGACGCAGCTCGAGCCCTCGCCCCCGGGCCTTTTGCGTCCCGCGAAGTTCTCGCTCGAGATGGAGACGCCGTCGTCTGCCCTGGCTTTTGTCGCAGTGTCGCCCTATGGCTAATCGAAAGCACGCCCTCCTTCTAACACCTTGTTAGGGACGGATTGGGATGATTGACTTAGTCCGAATATTCGCGTCCCCCGCAGCCCCCTAGAGCGCACTCCGATGGGAGCGGGACCCTCGTGCGCGCCGCCTTGTGTCGCCAAGTATCGTGTTAGGACCAAATTTCGCTTGGGTAAGGCGAAGGCACCCGCGCGTAGCCCCGAGGCCGCGGAGGATCACCGTCAGCGAGGCTTTTTGCGACAGTGCTCGTGCCGTGGTGTGCCTTTTGGGTCCCTTTGGGAAGCAGCGGGCGAAGCTTGAACCCGACTTTACCGCTGCCAGAGCGTCGAAGCCGAAGCGCCTTGCGAAGCTTTTAAAGCGCATTTGCTCGACAGGGGAGGTCCGAGCTCTGCCTCGGGCGAAGCCTCGTCGGCTCTGCAGCCTCAGGGCCAACCTCATATCTCCAGAGACCCGTCCCTTCACGCCACCGCGGGTCTCAGTGGGACCCCGGCGGCTCGTGGTCTCCCTCGCCGAGGAGGATGACCGCAGGCCGTCACGATCGCCGGGCGACTGCCGCGACTCTGGATGGAGCCCCCGAGTCTCGAGACGCCGAGCGCTCGCGCCGCACGTGCGCTCTCCTCCGTTGCGCCTTGCTCGGGCGCCTCTCGCGGGCCGCCGAGCTTCACGGAGCCGCGATCGAACCTCGAGCTCGATTAAGCCGTGAGCTCATCGTTATGTCGGGCCGACATAACGGCGACGAAGCTCGTGGATACGACCATCGGGCGATGAGCTCGCCGAACTCTTCGCCCGCAAAGAAAAAGAGCCGTTGAAAAGCTACCGCTAGGGCTACCGCTGGGACTCCGCAGCCATTCGCGCGCATTTCGCCTTCTCGCTTTCGCCACGAGGCGCGCGCTGGGACGCTGGAGGGGTTCAGTGGAAAGTGGTGGCCATCCCGACGCCGGGCAAATACGGTGAGTCCGCCCCCCGAGCTCATCTTATAAATAGGGGAGGGAAAATTCAGGGTTTTCCCCTTCACTTTCCTTCCGCCGCCCCAGCCTCTTCATCTTCCTGCTCCGCAGATCTCGATCCGCCTAATGCCGCGTGAGATAGCTCCCCGCCAAAGACCTTCCCAAGCTGAGTCATATCCCCGCGTCCTGGGAGCCTGCTCGAGGCTAACTTTTCCCCTCGATCGAGCTCGAGCCTGTCCCCCGGCCTTATGTCCCGCGAGCCTTCGTCGAGATGGAGACGCCGTCGTCTGCCCGCCGTCGTGAGGTGTCGTCCCATGGCTAACGACACGTCCTCCTTCTAACACCTTGTTAGGGACTGATTAGGATGATCGACTTAGTCCTGATTCAAGGCCTGCCGCACTTAGAACAAGGCTAAAATGAACTATGCTCTTTCCACTTTGGCAAATAATTAGTGTTGTTTCTGACAAGGTTGAGTCAATTCCTAAAACAGCTTACAAAATAAGTTTTTAAAATTTTTCCTGATTCAAAATATAAACAACTTTTACATATATTTTTCTTGAAAAAAACGCTTCATAAAAGCATCAAGTCTTCTTTGTAATGTTCATATATTTTTCCAACAGAGAAATAATTGTCCTTTGAGGCCATGTCCCTATCTAATATCAATTATTTGCAAACTAGAGAGGGCTATTTGCAAGCTAAGTGTTGGAGATCATGTCACTTGCCCTGTCTTAGTAGTAGCCCCGTAAGACGGTTTGCACTATGCCAATTGCCAAAGGGGGCTTTGTTTTGGTCGATTACGCCATTGTGTGGGAAAAAATGACGAAACGACTCTGTATGGGCGTCCACATCACCACCGTCCACTGCTCCTCTCCCGCCAGAGCCACCGATCCAACGGCCACCCCTCACTCCAGCATCCCGGGCCCACCTGTCATCCTCTCTCACCACACCAAAACCTCGCAGCCGCACGGTCCGGTGCTGTATTGCCAGGCAGCCGCTTCTCCTGTTCCTCTTCAGCTTGTTCTTCCACGGCGGCGGCGGCTTGATCGGAGCGGAGGGAGAAGATGGTGGCGGCGATCAGGGTGCCCAAGACCCAGCGCGCCAGGCGGGAGCTCCTCAAGCACGCGCCCAAGCTTGTAAGCTCCCTTCCTCTCTGCCCTTTCTCCCACCCTCTGTTCCTTTTCCAAAGTCTCCCCGGTGCCGAGCAGGAGCCGCCCACCAGCGTATGTAGTTTTAGGACGGCAGAATGGCGATTGTAAGGATCCTGTATGTGTCAGTTCGTTATCCGGATTTTATGCCTCAGCTATGTACAACGTGCCTCAACTCAAGTACCCATGAGACCATTACCCTTTTTTTTTATTTTCTTGAGATGTTCAGATAGATTGGAGGGGGTGGAGGTGCTCACGGATTCGCCATTCTCTCCTGTCCCTCCCCCTAGCCATCCGCTCCAATTGCCGGTTCCATCCACCAGGTGATGCCCTCACAAGTAGGTTGCTGTTATTCTGATATTTCGTGTGTTGCCAAAGAACACACTTTAGTGTTTCATTTTTGGCAAACACACATGGATTCTTGGAAATAGGATACTAGTATCATACTTGCTTGCATAGCTTATGTATGTGTGATTACTATTTGGCCCTTGGAAAGAATGACTATTGATACCATGAAAACACCCTGGTTGTGCTGTCAGCCTCAGGGTTAGCTTGCAGGACCATCTTAGAACAAACAGTATTGCTGATGCAATCTTGGGATAAGCTTTAGTTAGTCTTGTGTGATGTTCATATCCTTTCTAGTGGTGAAACTCTATATATAGTACGCCTTTTATCAAATCGAGCAGTGGGTTGGCTAGCTGGTTGAAGACACCTTTTCGCATTGTGAAATGCGCTATGCTTTATGCTCGCATTCTTGATCTTAGCTATAGTATACACATAAGGAGTGTTCTGCATAGTTTGAAGTGGCAATAGAAATAGCTTTGTTTCATGCTTTGTGTTTCCAATCTCACATCTGTCTTCTGCTCTGATAATTTTGCCAGGCTGAGACCAGCAAGAAGACACTGATCCTCCATGGTACCAAGACTAGTGCTGTGTTGAACTCTGTGCTGTCAGATATTTACCACCTAAAGCGTGATAATGCTGTGAAATATACCAAGAAGAATGACAACATTAGCCTTTTTGAAAGTGGTGGAGAATCTTCTCTGAATTTTTCTCCTCAAACAGACTGTAGCCTTATAGTGGTGAGTGACATCATTTTGACTAGTTCATAGTTTTGCCATTTGGATGAACGCTTGAAGTACTTTTTGACCCCATTGGAAAAAATGATTGACCCTGTATTTGCTGATAATAGTTCATAATGTGGAGTAGAAGTAGAATGATCTAGTGGTTGCATAATTGATTTCCCAGTCAACCATGCCTGCCAACATATCTGTAAATGAGTATAATATTTTCTATTTCTGTTTCTGCGTTTCAATGCTTGTGGTGGTTTGTACCCTTGTTCCAAGAGATTATCTCACACCTCACTGTTTTCAACTGTTTGTTTAACCTTTCATGATGCAGTATGGTTCTCATTCAAAGAAGAGGCCCAACAATCTCTCTTGGGAAGAACGTATGACCACCACATATATGACCTTGTTGAAGTAGGCATTGAGAACTACAAGTCGATGGAATCTTATGTTTATGATAAGAAGCTAGCACCAAAACTTGGATCAAGCCTTTCTTTGCTTTCATAGGGGGAACACTTGAGAGTGCCGAAGAGCTACGCTGAAACATTTGAAAAAGAAGTGCTGCTTGATCTTTTCAGAGGAGAGGTGCGCCATTTTGTAACTACAGAGTGTTATGCATGGATAATTTCTTGAGCGTCATAATAAACCGTTGCTGTTGAATGCAGGTCGTAGAGAATCTAAACCTTGCTGGTGTGGATCGGATCTATGTGTGCACTGCAATATCTCCTACTACTGTCTACATGATGCACTGTGCTCTCGTCTAAAAAGGTCAGGTACATCTATTCCTAGGATGGAGCTAGTCGAAGTTGGACCTTCAATGGATCTGGTTGTAAGGGAGGCACAGACTTCCAGTCCAGCTTAAAGAAAGAAGCTATGAAGACTGTAGAACATGCTAAGAAGGTAAACCCTGATGGAACTAACATTCGCCTTTTTCTGTGTTCTCACTGAAATCTTCCCTCCTGAGTCACTGTGATATTCACAACTATCCTCAACCTTCTTGCAGATGAAAAATGTCACTAAGGATCTAGTGAAAGGCAAACTGGGCAAGGTTTACATGCCAGACCACGCAGGTTCGTACTCGAGTTTTGCTTTTGTACAACTGGTAGCAGGATTGCCTTTGACATAATAACCCAATTCACGTGTTTCAACTGAATTCAGGTTGCGAAGTTGACCTTATCAAACAACATAAAAGGACTAAAGAGGGGCGTAGTGAAGCCAAGAAAAACAAGGGACTTGAAGAAGCAAAAGGTCAACCCTGAGTAAAAGATTTGCTGAAGTTTTACCTTTGTCTTAGAATACAAGCCAGATTAAGAAAACCTGCTTTTAACTGTTCCCAACCGCTGTTTTATCCAAGTGGAAGCCGCTTGCTGTCAGATTGTGTGTGGTAAATAGTTTAGCGTCATCTTCTTAGGGTACCTTTGGTATGACTTTCACAACGGTATTGTGTACCAATTCATTCATGTTAGACATAAGCATGGAAATTTTGAGAATGTTATCCCACACTACATTTGCTAGCCCTGATGTCAGTGGTTCATGATGGATGTGCTTTTGCCCCTCACGAAATGGATGGCATTTCTATGATTGTATCAATGTGGTTCAAGCTGTTAACAAATCTGCAGTTGCAATTGAGTGACTGAGTCATAGCCATGCAATCTGCTCTTCTGTGTTTTCTTTGCTGTGCCAAGATTACGAGTCATCTCCATTTATGTCCACCGTCTTGCTTTTACTTCTCGATAAGTGACCCACATCACCAACAGCGAACAATAAGGCTATGTAGGTTATATATGGCTGCACAATGAGAAGTAAGCCTAAAAAACGTTCACAGAAAACATACAACTATGATTCGCGTTCCGTCCTATGTTTTGGCTAAATTTTGCTAATTCAATTCGGGTATGACTTCAAAAATTCATTTTTAAAAAATACATTTCCACTCGTGCAAATCACATCACTGAATTTTCCGCTCACCTTTTTACAAAATCGATCTAAACACCATACTATAAAACAACAAAAAATTTTTGGCATTTGCATTTGGACTCAAAGAGGCCCAAAAGAGAGAGATGTCTTGGGAACATGTGTTTTATGTTCATGGTAAAATTTTTGTATGCAACTAAACACCGAGGTGAAAAATTCTGCATTCACTATTTTCCCTGCAACAGTACATGTGACATTTTACATTTCCAAAATCATCTAAACACACCCCTAAATAAATAAAGGCAGCCATAAATAAATAAATAAACCGACAAGAACGACTCTCTGTCAGGTGGCGTCCAGATCACCGTCCAATGCTCCTATCCCCGATCCAACGGCCACCCCTCACTCCACCACCCCGGGCCCACCTGTCAATCCTCTCACCCCACCACACCAAAACCTCGCAGCCGCACCCGCCGCCTCAAGCCCTTAATAAACCCTCCTTCCACTCCCTTCCGGCGCCGCCACGGCAAACCCTTCCCTCAGCATCCCTCCCTCCTCTCCTCGAGCCCAAGAGCACCGTTCGCACGCACGCGCGCCATGCGGCCACCGAGAGGGCGCGGCGGCGCCGGTTCGGCGGAGGTGGAGGACGAGGGCGGCGGCGGGGGCCAGTCTCGGCGGTGGTGGCCGCGGCGGAGGCCAGTTCCGGCGGCGGCGGGTTCCGCGACGAGGGCCCGCCCGCGGAGGTCGAAATCGGTCGGTGCCACCCCTGCTCTCACCCACACACACTCGGCTCCCGTGAGGGTTCCTTTGCTGGGTGGTTTTGTGTCCTAATCTGACCTTGTGGTGGCGAGTTGGGATTGGGATTTGCAGAGGTGTCGACGTTCCTGCACGCGTGCGAGAGGCGGTGACGAAAGCTCACCAACGAGAAGGTGCTACGCAGCGCGCCACATCTCATCTGCAGAACAAGACCCAGGTCGGCAAGGTCTGAGGAGATCTTCCCGGCCCCATCAACGAATCCGTGGCACCTCCCCCACCGGCCTCTTCCCTACTCTCTCTGAACATCTCAAGAATACTCAAAAGCAGTACCTTTCTAATTAATGTCCCCATGGGTACTTGAGTTTGAGGCACGTTGTGGTGAACCTCCTAGCAGTACTACTTTTGCATAGCTTGTTGAAGGTGTGTGTTTGCTTAGAGAGCTACTGGATTATTTTAATTAGTCCAGTGAGGACCTGGTGTGTGATTCACGCAGATTTTAGTCTTGTACTCTCCGTAGTAGAGGTCTTTTTGGTACTAGCATTGCACCAAGATTTTTGGGATATAAAGCTGTCACATTTGAACAGTAAAATGTCATGGTGAATCTTTGCAGTACAAGGTCTTTTGGTGCTGGCCTTGCACCAAGATTTTGGGATATCTTGTCACATTGGGTTGCTTGTTCTGGATGTGTCATTTTGTGAGGCAACTCTTATTAAGGCCACTTTACAGAAAATTACTTCCTTTAGCCATGCTGCTACTGTTGTCGTGAATATGTCTGTATTTCTTGTAGTATTTCTCTGTGAAGATGATGGATGGGGTCATTGCGACGATCGTACAAGGAAGGCAACAAGTTCTATATTGACCCAATGAAATTACTGCCTCTCTGGCGCTTCTTCCCTGCCGCAACCAAAGTATGACCTATTGTTGTTTCTCCTGCATTGTTTGCTTTGTTGTTTCTTGTGAAAATGGAACCAGGATGCCTCATTCATTAAGTTTTTGTACTTGATATTAAATTGATAATTCATTAATCTACTGCTTCAAACAGTTTGTGTTCGAACTTATTTGAATTGTGTGGAAATCGTGGAAAATGTTAATCCTTCTGTTAAGAATCATTAGAGTCGAGATTATTCTCAGTCATTGCTGTGGATCATAAATTTGAGGCAAGATCTAATGAATAGGTAGTGAACCTAGGGGCTGTGTTTGCTGAAAGTTTTGTTAGCCTCAACTTGTTTGTACCTTGTTTCTTTTGTGTAATGATTAATGAAATTGTGCATAGCTCTCTTGTCATTTGAGGAAAAAATGAAGTAGACAAGAGGATCATATGTTTTTAACATCTCAGTACGTATATTGCAGCATCATGAGCTCCTTTTTTGCTTGCTT
>JADLZK010008982.1:0-149526 GCA_015847255.1 Hyparrhenia diplandra | reverse complement strand
AATAGGGCATTCTTATAGTACCCTTTTGTAGTAGTGAAGAGATTAGCGATCGTTTCTAAAGCTAAATTTAGCTATTATTAAAGGAAAAACTTCCGACGGACTTTTGGAAATGAATCTCAAATTGAATGTCTCTTCATCCCACTTTTATTCGATCTCTACTTTTGGATAGCCCACCTCACTAGCCATCCTATACAATGTATCTTGTACTCGGTATTTTCTTGTCAAACCTATTTTTGAGAGTAACTAAACTAGTAAATTTGGCTAATCTCTTGGAGATGTTATAAGTATGAATGCACATTCTCTAATGCAATAACAACTTAAAATTGTACCTTTGTTGGATTTATGTACCAAGGAAAACCGTATTTCATTCCACAAATATGTCTAGGGAGCATTTATGTCTATAAAGTGTCTAGCTAACAAGCCCACAATTAATCTAATGCATTGATGGCTAAGAGGAGTGGCTAGAAAATTAACATTTGTTTTTTTCTTGTGGCTACAATAATTTACTTGATCAAGGGCTTACACCTAAGGAAGATAGTAGTTCCTTGGTGGTTTTCAACTACACCCAGGGCCAGGAAAGTGTATTTTCCTTGGCAGCGTTGAATAACATTCAAGGGAAATGTTTGATTACCTCGGTGGTTTGTAATATTACTCAAGGAAACATGAATTACGTGGAGGTTTCGAAAACACTTTTGGAAAATATTTTTATGAAAGTAATTTTCAAAATATATCTATTGATATTTTTTTTTTAAAGGCGATTACTTCAACTTTTAAGAAAGCTAACAAATCTACTGATATATAATTTTTCACATTTCCAAATTAACTCATTGACTTGAAAATTATTCATGATTTATATTGCCAATATTTGAACAAAACCTTATCCAAAATATCTTCTAAATGGATACGGAGGAAATATTTATAATTATAAATGAATGAAATATACTATATATTATTTTTATATACGCACACATGACACCGGGCCGGTTTCAAAAACTGTTGTTGTACAAGTATTTTAGGGCCATGATTCTTTGCGTTTTCTTGTGGTCACAGTTTTTTGCAGAGGTCGCCCACAAGATATTGTTTGCTCCAATTTCTAGTAGGCAAGGTTCGATTTCGAATTGAAAGCAATCAGCGACCAATCGATTATATTAATAGTTTAATATGAATAAGATAATAGTCACGTGCACAGTTCACGTGTCCTATTCTCGTCCTCTTTGGCCGAATATATGTGCTGCACAAATCATAAAATATGTACAACCTGTAGCTACCTTATTATTATTGTTTATACATATTACACTGATGAACTTTTTTTAAAAACACATAAGATTGAGGATCATCTGCAGGTAAAATTTTAGAGATACTGATCTATATGGAGCTGTGTTTTACATACTTGCAGTTGCATATATACATGAGATCCTGGGCCTGCATGGGGGGTGACCTGATGGGGATTAATCCGGCGGCCGGCGGCGAGAAACCTAGGCATAATGCAGTTGTTGCATAGGTAACTTAGACAGATCAGTCATGATGTCGGACCGGCCGGCGGTGGTGAAGACAATAATAATGAGCATGAGCTTATCCTAGCTGTCCGGATCGATCGTCAGGGCAAGTGGTCTCCTCGCAACTTGGTACAGAGGATCAATCGATTATATGGGCAACTTTAAAATGATATACGTCTCAGGGAATAGTCGCCGCCCCCAAACCCTAGGGTCGTATTCTCGTCCTCTTCATTGCCGAATATATATGCTGCAATCATAAGCTATGTACAACCTGTAGCTGAAGGGATTATTATCCATCGTTTATACATTTCCACTAGATTGAGTCTTATTGTTCAAAAAAACTCCAAGATCGAGGATCATCTGCAGGTAAAAGACGAAGAGATCATCGATGGAGTAATGGAGCATGTCATATCCTCACATGATGGCCTGTAAGACATCACCATTGATGGGGAATAAGGTCCGGCCCTTCCGGCGGCGAGAAACCTATGCAGCCATGGCGATGGGCTGGCGATTTAACTCCGACATATCTATCCGATATCGGTTGGACTTGTGCGGTGGTGACGAAATAATAATGGTGAAGGAACTTATCCTGAGTTGTCCGGATCGATCGTCGGCGCTAATTTCTATTATGTTCGCATGTGGAGTTTTAGCGGGCGCTTCTTTTTTACAAAAGTGATGGGTATGAGGATGTCGGCGGCGTTGGATGGTGAGATGGCCCTTTTCTCATATAAGAGTGTTTTGCCTAAGCATATCCGTTTGGGATGATGATCCTAGATGGTGGAATTTATGGCTTTTTCAAGGTTTCTTGTCTCCCATCAATGGAGGTGTAGTAGTGTGGTTTACTTTTTATAACGAGAGGATGTAAATTGCTTTAGTATCAATGGAATTTTTCCTTATCGAAAAAAAAGTATTATATGGGCAGAGCTCCGGGCACAGCTGTATTTATTTTCTATCTACCTTCCTCTCATATATAGGTTGTGTTTAGTATCCTGATTTTTTCGTTTTCCATCACATCATTTGAATTTTCCATCAATCAAGCAATAAATGTTCCAAAAGCCATAGTAGGATAATATTTTCCATCAAGTCCTCCTCCTATAAAATATAGATAAATAAAATAACTAATTGCACAGTTTAGATGTATTTTACTTATAGGCATTTCTTTGAGTCTAGTTATTCCCATAGTAGGATAATATTTACCACAAACAAAAGAAAAGTGCTACAAAAAAATTCAAAATAGTGCCCAAATTTGGGTACTGATCAAACACAGCGTAGAAAACAAATATAAGTCCGATTAGCCAGTCTGGCCTAATCAAAATTTCAATTGAGTTTTATTCTCGTTTAATGGTGTGATATATAGTATCAGCGAAAGCTGAGCTGGTAGGTTAATTATCAAGAGAGGTAGAGACCTTCATTGAGTTTTCGTGCATTGAAATCTACTGTACTCACAGCTACTAACACAAAAGTTGACGTGGCAATCTTAATATATAATTATGTTATGAAACTTCTCATGAAGCTTGGCCCTAAGATACCATCAACACTTGCTAGTTTAGTTTCTAATAAAGGCTGTTTTTAGTGGAGAGTCCCACTCTTTATATAGTGTTGTCTTTAAGAATACAAAATACCATAATGAAACATGTATGGTATGGATCAAACAATCACTTTCAATGTATAATTATTTCATTCTTTTGTTTCATAGATATTTAATCTTATGATTCCCATAAAACTTATATTTTCTGTCTCTTCTTACAGATTTTGCTGAGCCATAAAAAAAATGCTCATATATATATTTAGCTGTCTAATAAAAATTATATATGTACACTAGAATAATAGATGCTAAGGGATTATGTATATTTATTTATTTATTTATTTAATAAACTAGACTTGGAAGTACACGCTGTATATACGTGCGTACATATCGAAAACGAGAAGGCAGGCATGTGATCCGGTGCGGCGAGCGAGGTGCGTGCTCCTCGTGGTGCATTACAAATTTACGACTGCAGCTGCAGGGCAACGCATCGCATTGGGGCCGGAACAATAAACAATTGCATAAATACGCAGCTGATAGTGAGCCACGTCGTCGATCGGTCGTCGTTGGTTGTAGATCCATCGGATCCTCGTCAACACGTCGCATGATCGATCATATTCTTCTTTGACAACCTTTGCATGGCTTGCAATATACGTAGTACTCACATCACTATAAACACATGTATTTTTTATACCGTTTTTTTTTTTTTGAACCAAAAGACTATGGGGCCCCCACAGTATATGGATTTCATTAAATTTTAAAGGTCACAGAGTACAAGGGATAAATACAGAAATTTAGCTAAAGGCGTCAAGCCAAACACGTAAGTGATCGTAGGTCAGCTTTGAATAGTGGCGCTATAGCGGCAAAGAATCAACTAACACTACTGCGCTTAGCTGCCGCTATAGCGCTGCCATAGCGGCGCTATATAGCGCTCAACAACGGCGAAAACGACAAAACACTAATTTCAATAGCCCACAATTTTTTTTTTCATGGGTGGTGATAGGAGTGATTGCTGAATTTATCATCTGTAATCTCTGCCACTATACGAGAGCCATGTGGAGCAGGTTGACAATCTTCTCTCAACTCTATCCATCAGAAGGGTGAGATCGTCAATTCTTGGCCGTGGTTCCCATTGGCAAGCCAAGGTATGTGAAGGGCATGACACCAATATCACAACCAAAAAGTATTTGCAAGCATTGTCAATTTCTCGAACTAGCATTGATGGAGTACATGTGGGATTTTCTATAGTTTATCAATCCAGTTGAGTTAGCAAAGCTATTTGAGCATGGCTTTTAGGAACACAAACTATCTGCTTAGAGGAAGAGGAGGGTGTCATCTGCATATTGCACTATAGGAAAATCTTCATTAGGGCGTGGTAATGGTTTACCCACAACAGATTCAAATTTGCTGCCTTGTTGATTATGATCTGAAGAAGTTCTGCAGCTAATACAAAGAGTAGGGGTGATAGTGGATCATCCTTCCTAACTCCCCTTTTGCACTCCATTTAAAAGAATAGCTGAAGATCCCGAAGAAAAGATGGTGCGCATCCATTGAATCCACTTATCTGGTAAACCCAAGCAGGACATCACTTGTATAATAGTGGAGTGCTCAACTGTGTCAAAAGCCTTTTCAAAGTCAAGTTTAAGAATTAGCACTTCCCTTCTGGATTGTTGGCACTGATGGATATACTCATAACTCCAAGCTAGGCAATCTTGAATTGTCGTAGTCTTGATAAACTCATATTGTTTTGATGAACCAATCTTAGGATGACTAACTGCAGCCTGTCTACCAGAATATTGATTATGAGATTGAGGGAAATACTAATCAGGGATATAGGTCTGAAGTCACCAACGGTCTCTGGGTTTTCTTTTTTGGGCACTAGGGTAATATATGACTTGTTAATACATTCCAAGTTTACCTGTCCCATGTAGAAGGCCATACACAGTTCATAAAAGTCATGTTTGATGAACTGCCAACATTTCTTCATAAAAAGTCCATTAAATCCATCGAGGCCCGTGCTTTGTCGGGGGGCATTTTCTTTACTATCGATTTATCTCTTTAGTCGAAATGGTGAAATCGGGTTTTCTAGATCTTCTACGAAATGGATGAGTTGTTGCAAATAAAAAAGCATTGTTGGATTAGATGAACTCCCCATTCGGTGATTATATGATGACCACAAAAAGACCCTGCTTTGCTTCCATGGTCTTGATTCCATGCTCCTTGATCATTCTTTAGCCATGTGATGTATTTCTCTCCGAAAGAGATAGTTGCCATACCATGAAAGAATTTTGTACATTCATCGCTAAACTTGACTCTCATGACAATGTATCTATTTTTCCAATTATATTTTTATAATTTAACCACACCTTCAATTGCTTTACACCGCAACCTTCAAATTTGCCTCATGATTATACGCTGAGACCTCTTTGATCTTCTATAGAGTCAAGAAGGCCGATAACTTCATTTCAATTTGATATCGGAGTCTCGTGGTTTGAGATATTTCTACTCCCTTTCGTTTTAACCTTGATCCGAGGGTCTTGAATTTTCCTAATATCTATTTTGCTTTATCTGCCATGGTTATTGATGTGTTCCAAAGAAGCTTGAACTGTATCAATGAAATCACTTTGCTCAGCCCAATAGTTCTCAAAGTGAAAAACATTAGCCTTTGGGATTTTGATGCCAATAACAACCTGACATGGCAGGTGGTCTGATGTGATCTTTGCTAGTGGGATGACTTCAGTACTAGGATATTCTATTGTCCACTTAATCAATGTGAAGAACCTGTGTAGCTGCTCAAGGAGAGGATTTGACTGCAAGCTACTCGGTGAAGGACCGTCACTTGAGAGGTAATTCAACTAAGCCCATGTGGCCAATGGCATCGTTGAATATTAAGGTATCGTTCAAATTTCCTCCTGGTATGTTTTGGTTGCTAAGAGACCGATAAAAAGTTAAAATCCCCTAGAAATATCTAATTGTCGTCATTGTCAATGTCATAATTTTTTTTATTACCAATCGTGTGTTTATCGAACAAAATTACACCGTGTTATTGGTAATAAAAACATGACATTGATGATGATGATGATGACATTACATTGTGTTATCGGTAACTTTGTTTGAAAAAATATTCTATAACGATTTACATAAAACTTTCTTAGAACTCGAACCACGAATATCCGGGTATATTTTTGAGAGGGATTCTTCCAACTATTTTCCCCAGAAATAGAAGAATATATCTGTCTAACTAAAAACTAATTAATACCGGAGAGAAATTGGAGAATCCATACCAAAGGATTATGTGACTAAGACTGCATTTTGCAGGGATTTAGATTCTCATGAAATGTTTAGAACCATATTTTCATAGGAAAATACTTCTATGATTCATCGGAATCAGCTTATGAGACCATTTGGCTAGATAGTAGGCTAGATTCTTATTAAAAAAAACCCAGGTTTTTTTATTAAAAATTAAATACTTATGAAAATATGTGAAAAATCAAATTTTAAGGGCAACAGACAACATGAGATGGCCTAGAGAATTCCTACGAAAGTAGCATGTGGCTCTTTGAAAAAGATGAAACATTTCAACTCTCTCTAATCCCCCCATGCTGCAATCGTGCTCGGAACCACCGATGATTCTCGTGAGAAACGGATCCGATCCTAGCATCCAAGAACACATTTCTCTACTCTCAAAATTAAAACCAGAGGATTCTCTCTAAAAAAGAACCGTGTCTCCAAGAATCAACAAGACAACAGGAGAGCTAAAGTCAATACAAGAGAAACCCCCATAGCTGATCAAGTCAAGGTGTAAGGGTAGATACCACCCCATCATACCGTACGTAGACAGAGCAGGCAAGGAAGGAGAGAAAGAAGCTCATGAGTCATGTGCAAGAAGAAGCATCATCTGCCAAACACAGAAAGGTGTTTTTTTCAATCCCCAAAATGTAGTATCTGTTATACCACCCCCACACACATACCGTACGTAGACAAAGCAGGCAAGATGGACACTTTCGAAAATCATCCGGGCAGTGGAAACCTCATGAGTCATGAGCAAGAAGCATCATGAGGAGATATTTTCCCAGGCACAACCCAAACGTCCGGCTTCGCACAAGCCGTGACCCGCTCGTTTCCCCAGCACACACACAAAAACATAGAATAGCATCATCATAGCATGGCATGGAAAAAGTATCATCCTCATCACCATCTGCCACCACAGCACACTCACAAAACTTTTTTTTCCCCTGTCCTCCTCGTGTTTTTATTCCTGGCCTTGGTGGGTGTGGCTGCTGGGTGGGGCCAGGTGGAGAGAAATGACAAATCCAAGCAGGCACCAAATCGGACGACGCAGGGTGCCCAAATCAGGAAGGATTTTAAGGTTAACCGGCTGCCACCGGCCACCGCCGGTGACGTCTCCTTTTCGACGGCTCCACTCCTTCTATATATTACCCGCCTCTTTTTCTCCCTCCCTCCGCCCCCCCCCAGCCCCCTTCTTCTTCTTCTTCCTCACCTCCGATCCGCCACCGCGCGCCGGCCGCCCGCCGGAGCTCCCAAACTTATTTCCTGTAAAACCCCCACCGATCTTTACCTTGCTATCCTCTTCTCCGGCCCACTAGCTAGCTTGCTTGCTAGCTACAAGCAGGACCCCAAGGCCGGCAGGATAGATAGCTCTGATTGGTGGTCCGGGGTACGGGTGTTCTTGAGTCGTGAAGCGACCGTACAGTGGCTAGGGCGGGTTGCGTGCAGGATGGTCGTCAGGATCGGGAGTGAGCTGCTCCTGGTCGTGGAGCCTAAATGTACCGCAAGAACGACTCGGCACTCTCCTGCTTCTACCTCTTCCTCCTCTGGTTCTTCTTCTTGAAATAGACCAGCACCACCGGCCACCTTGCTTGCTTGAGCGAGCTCACCGCCACCACGCACCAGGCAGTAGCAGCTATAGTCACTAGCCAGCCCTGCCAGTTGCTTGGGATTGGGGATCCATCGATCGGTCGATGGAGCTGGATCTGAACAACGTGGCGGAGGTGGCGCCGGCGGAGAAGCCGGCGCCGATGGAGACGAGCGACTCGGGGTCATCGGAGTCGTCGGTGCTGAACGCGGAGGCGGCGTCCGCGGGGGCGCCAGCGGGGCCACAGCGCCGGCGGAGGAGGGCTCCAGCTCGACGCCGGCCGTGCTCGAGTTCAGCATCCTCAGGAGCGACAGCGACGCGGCCGGCGCGGACGAGGACGACGACGCCACGCCGTCGCCTCCTCACCATCACCATCACCAGCACCAGCAGCATCACCAACAACTAGTCACTCGGGAGCTCTTCCCGGCCGGCGCTGGTGGCGCTGGTCCGCCGCCCCGGCGCCGCAGCATTGGGCCGAGCTCGGTTTCTTCCGCGCCGACCCGAACCCGCCGCGCCCAGTACAGCAGCAGCCGCAGCCGGACATGAGGATCCTGCCGCACCACCCGCACGCCACGCCGCCGGTGCAGCCGCCGCAGCCGGCCAAGAAGAGCCGCCGTGGGCCGCGCTCCCGCAGCTCGCAGTACCGCGGCGTCACCTTCTACCGCCGCACCGGCCGCTGGGAGTCCCACATCTGGTCAGTACCCATCGCCGGCTGTTTCACCCTCACCTACCAACCAATCTATCGCTTCTTCTGTTCTGACACAAACGTTTCCTCTTCCTCCGAAATAATGCAGGGATTGCGGAAAGCAAGCAGGTCTACTTAGGTGAGCAGATTTCAACTGTAATTTCTAGTAATCCTGTTTGTACTAGTGTTAATTATTTATTTCGTGATCTCGAATGGATGGTCTAACCGATTCAGTGATATCTCTGGCTCTGGCTGATAATACAGGTGGATTCGACACTGCTCATGCTGCTGCAAGGTACAGAACGAATTCTCTTCTGAACCCCGTACATAGCCTGTACTGAATTCTGATGGGATTAATCATCACTCTGCTGCTTGCAACCTGCAGGGCGTACGATCGAGCGGCGATCAAGTTCCGCGGCGTCGACGCCGACATAAACTTCAATCTCAGCGACTACGAGGACGACATGAAGCAGGTCGGTCGGTCGGTCGGTCGGTCGATCTACTACATGAACAATGTTTTTGCAACAACAACATCCACTGAAACATACATCTGTTTGGTGCAGCAGATGAAGAGCCTGTCCAAGGAGGAGTTCGTGCACGTCCTGCGGCGGCAGAGCACCGGCTTCCAGAGGCAGCTCCAAGTACCGAGGCGTCACCCTGCACAAGTGCGGCCGTTGGGAGGCGCGCATGGGGCAGTTCCTCGGCAAGAAGTAAGAACACAATTCAGTCCATCTGATGAATGAATTAAGCTTCTTCATTCTTGCTGCAAATAAATTCATCCATGTGTCGTCTTTCCTCTGTTAGTTCATGCTGCTATAGTCTCGATGGATCCAGTTCGTACTAGTTTATGTATTGTTCAGTAATAATAGTACAGGTTCTTAGATGCATGCATGTATGTAGCTTGATATATTAGTGGTTGTTTCAATCATCAAAAGATAAAAAAGCTAGCTAGGAATTAAGGGAAGTGGCTAGGGAATTCCTCAGTCCTCACCGGTGGGAACGCCATGCTTGGGTGCAGGTACATATATCTTGGGCTATTCGACAGCGAAGTAGAGGCTGCAAGGTTGTTGTTCATCTTGGATTCTGCCATTCATATATGCAAACAAATAAAAGAGAGAGAGGCTTTTTCTGTTATTTTTATCAATCAAGTCTTTTGATTTCCAAAGGGTTGAGTACCGACTCGATTCTCGTTTCTCTTCTTGATTTCAAAATTCAGGGCTTACGATAAGGCAGCGATCAAATGCAATGGTAGAGAGGCCGTGACGAATTTCGAGCCAAGCACATATGATGGGGAGCTGTTGACTGAAGTTAGCGCTGAAGGTATACGTAGTGGCCCGTTGATAACTTTTTTTTTTCATTGCATATAATATCTTCAGTTGATAATTAGCTGATCAGCTGATGCACTTGTTTCGGTTAAACCGAGGTGGTATTAGTGGCTAAACTGTTTGTTTTTTTTTCTACTACAGTTGCTGATGATGTTGATCTGAACTTGAGCATATCTCAACCGGCATCTCAGAGCCCCAAAAGAGATAAGAACTGCCTAGGTCTGCAGCTGCAACAAGGATCATTTGAGGGCTCCGAATCGAAAAAAACAAAGGCAAGCACTAGCGCTACTTTAATTGATAAAATTTTTTCTTCTCTGATTTTATTGGCTACCCAATGAACTATTGCAAAAAATAACCTAAGCTTCGCTTTCACCATGCTAGTGACGTAACTATACCATGCCTCTTGTGGATCAATTAAGTCCTTTTCATAGCTTACCTCCATCGTGTTTCTACAGCTGTTAGTGGCCCGGTTTTCATTTGACTGACCTCACAAGTCGGAATCATTAGGCAAATTATTTTATCCCATAGTAAGGTTTCTCTTTCTGG
This sequence comes from Hyparrhenia diplandra, assembly GCA_015847255.1. Taxonomy (NCBI): domain Eukaryota; kingdom Viridiplantae; phylum Streptophyta; class Magnoliopsida; order Poales; family Poaceae; genus Hyparrhenia; species Hyparrhenia diplandra. Next base: position 139,073 of record JADLZK010008982.1, on the reverse strand, counting down.
GTGACCACGACAGTTGAGCACAACATTTTTTTTCCAACCAAAAATGAATTGTTTAAGGAATTATAGAGCGTGGACAACTTGGGACCTGCCGATAATTCAACTGAAAAATCTTTTGCTTTTGATGCAGATTGATACTCCCTCTGAGCTGTCGGGCCGCCCTCATCGGTTCCCTCTTATGACTGAGCATCCACCGGCCTGGCCTGCTCAATCTCACCCCTTCTTCACAAATCATGAGGTTATTAGGTGATACTGATGAGTTACTGAAATACAGGCAGTTAAAAATTAGTTTGCTAAATCTTACAGTTCCAAGGATTAATTGTCAAAAGTCAAAACTAGCATCACATGGTTTCGGGTCAAATTGTTCGTGTTGTGCAAATAAATCTGGCATGCCATCTTGAGTCTTGACCATATATATATATATGACGAACAAACAGAGATTGTGCAGTGCAGCCTGAAGGTGTACTTTCAGATTTTTTAGTTGGTTTCATCCAGTTTCCTTTCTTGTGTGGCTGTCAATGTAGCTCTTGTCTTACATCGCTTGCTCATTTTCTTGGATTCTAGAGTCCACTGTTCCTGTCGATTTCATGATATTAATGCGCTCCACTTTTTTCTTATAGGATGTTGAAAATCTTGAGTTGGCCTATTATAGAAGAATAGTGCAGCTCTATGAATAGAGAGTATATGTTAGATGTGTTTGATTTTTTCCTTCAAAAGGAACGTCCTAGACTGGTCATCAGTGGTAACATTAATTCAATGTTAGGCTAATCATACGGTCAAACTATACCTGCCGCCTGTACCCAAGAAATTTTCAATAATGTTCCTTTCCATATATTTTTCGGTTATATATACAAGCGTGGATATTTTTCAAACCTTCCTTGAAAATGAAAACAAAAGATGATATACTTGGGAACTTGCCATCTTTTGTATTAGTGCAATCATTGAACTAGTAGAAGTACTAAATTTGCTAATTGTTTCGAACAAAACATAATTTAATTTACCAATCAACCGGGGGTAGTTTCTTCAAATTGATAAACTCTCGAACCTTTCATGATTCAGCTGACTTTGAAGTCGGTCTCATAAGTGTCGTTTTCTGATTCTATTGGACGGAAAGTTGAGCTTGACGTTTTCTGTCCAACTGAACTGATGGAAACACTAATTTGGAACAAGTTCCAACTTAAACGAAAGGCAGATCGAGCTGCTGCTCATTTGCTTCAAGAAACAAAAAAAAAAAAGGAACAAGTTTCCATCATCAGAAAGTATTAGGATTACTGAACTGTTCATTTTGTTCTTAAATAATCCTACTTTTTCAGTAAACATGTATGCTGAATAAACTTATGTTGCACCGTGCAGAGTGCATCATCGAGAGATCTTAACAGGAGGCCTGAGGGGGGTGTTCCCAGCTGGGCATGGAAGGTGACAGCAGCTCCTCCTCCCAACCTACCGTTGCCGCTGTTCTCCTCGTCGTCGTCCGCTGCAGCATCATCAGGATTCTCCAATACCGCCACGACAGCTGCCCCATCGGCCTCCCTCCGGTTCGATGCACCACCATCGTCGTCGTCGAGCCATCATCGCCGCTGAGAATCAAGAAGCCACACTGTAAATCTGCCAGGAAGCTGGCATTTTTTTCCTCCCTCTGGGCGTTGCAACTTTTTCGGTTTTGCGGCGTCCCGGGGTGGTTTCTTGTAGTGGATCGATTGGATTCTTCATAACTGTATTTGCATACTGTCATACTGCCCAAGTGAAAATGCTCCTCTCTTTACACACTGCTGCTCTTGGTCTTGGTCCTTGGATCGGAGTTACTCTTGCTGCTAGAGACTAACTTGAACATCTGAGATACTTTGATTGATCTATAAACATACATTGTGTAGAGAATATATCATTGCTGAAACTATTGACAGAAGTATATACAGCACAGGTTTCATAAAGCTTCAGAAAACCAAAGTTCTGGACGATTAATATTCCAGTTCCCACTTTCTTTGGCTGTCAATTCGGTTCTTGTCATTCTTGCTTGCTTTGAAACCAAATTGCACTGTGTGGCTGTCAATTCGGTTCTTGTCGTTCTTGCTTGCTTTGAATCCAAATTGCACCGCGTACTGCCTCGTCCTGTTTGTTCTTACACACAGCTACAAGAGGGGAGGTCAAATAGGTGACACATTTGGTGCGGATATATGCTACTTTCTCCGTTCCAAACCGTAGATTGTTCTGACTTTTCTAGATATATGACTTTTACCATGTATGTTATGTCTAGTTACATAACAAAGTGAGTAGCTCCTAACTGTATTAGGAGTATTCCATTCTAAAAAAAAATATTGTATTAGATGTAACCAGAAATGATTTCATTTCCTGAACGGCATAACTGTTGACTTGGTCATTTTGGAATAAGACTAAGAAATGACAATAAGCCACATCTCAACCTTTTACATATGCTTTAGCCATGGATACCAAGAGAAACTTTTGTCGAGGATAGGATCAAGAGAAATGCCGACAGCTAGCCTATTACCACCGTCGGCGAAAAAGCCAAGGAATCTGTCATTCATGTTGAGGGAGCACAATTTGTTTGACGCCCACTAGATACAGTACTAGATTACTTAGCTTAGATAGCTAGATTCCATTTCAAACTCGAGGCCGGGCGCATCGAGATTCGAGCACTGCCGCCTGTTCATTGATCGACTCATTCCCAGCTCGCTCATCTTCATGCTGCATGCATGGCCTCAAGCAAAGAGAGGAATTATGTTGTTGGTGATAAACTAACATGTCCATATGGGTGCTGCAGTGATACATCGAATTTGGTATGGTGCTAGTACTAGGACCAATCCCATGACTCCATTTGATCCCTTGTTTACTCGTCTCTATGTGCCTCTGAAAGTGTATACTGTACCAATTGCGGCACACAAGTTGGCAATTGTTAAATTTGTTGTTTCAGTGGGGAAGAAGGAGGCCAGCACTATCATCATCAACTTTACTCTGGAATTAAGCAACATATATAGGCAGTAGGCACACATATATATGAGATCCAACCCAATTGCCCATAGATAAATGTCAAGTGTGTACTATATAGATGTTTGTGCCATAGGTTCTTCGCACGGTCGGTTCAGGATGCTTTTGTTATACTGTATTTTGTGAGAACATAACCATATTGACCTGCCTTTTCGATCTTGCAAGAGACATAATAAATTGATTTTATTACATATACTAGGTCATCATGACTTTCTAGTTTCCTCCAGATAAGAAATGAATTTGTTGACCAAGGCTTCTTAGTTTTATTAATAAGTTTTAATCTTCCTAATAATTCCAATTCTTCATATTCGCATTATTGACGACGTTGTTGTTGCACATTTTGAGCAATGATCGGTGTACGTAATATATGTGTTGGAACCATCATTGGCCGGTTATTCCCGTGGTCCAAGAGACTTTTCAACAATATAATACTCAATATATAAAGGTTTAACCACAGGGATTCTGAAAACATCAAATAAAGAATAGCTAGCCAAGTTAAGGGAGAAGAAGCTAGTCTGTTTTTGAGACCTGTAAGTCTGTACCTTCATTATTCCTTCCGTCCTAGAAAGGACCACAGAGACATATAGAAATATTCAAAGAACAAATCATCTGTTAGATCACCGACAAACGACCATCCAGTACCATAGGAAAAATAGCCGCAAAGTGAACAGAGTACAACTGCCCATTTGCAACATAGAGATCAATCAACAATACAGTAACCACTAAGCAACAAATGACAAGCCGTACTTATAATATATACTATGTACTAGCTCTTTGTTCTTAATTAAGGCCAATCATTTCTATTTAAAATGTTGCCTTGACCCTGCTATAATGTTGGTTGAGAAATTTAAAACAAAACAAAATCGACTAGCATATGAACTGATCTATGGGCAATGTACAAATAATGCCCAGGCAAATTCAATTCTCACCGTGAGCTAAGCCTAGCTCTATTCTGAGTGTTGACGAGAGTCACCTTAATTTTCATAAACTGGATCTAACTACAAATTTAGTGAATTTTTTTTCTTTTTCGAAATCATGTCTGTGCGTGTATTGCTTTAAGGGAAAATTTAGTGAAAACTTGTACGTGGGTCTTCAATGTCAGTGACCGCGTGCTCTCGTGAAATGTACGAAATTGCTTGTGTCCATAGCAATGGTAGAGAAAAAGAATATCATTAAAATGGACAGCAGCACTCCATCATCTATTTGGATTTTTTAAGGATTGGAGAGGGCGTCCTTGTTTTCTTGCATGTGGTGTGGGTCTCTCTCTCTCTTTTTTGGCATGCATGATTCCACTCTTAGCTTTCTCCGAGAGGAAATATATTGGTATTTTATACGGCACCGAGTTACGTCACTGCTTACGTTAATTCCCAATCGGATAGTAATAATCTAACAACCTTATTGCATGACATGCATCATGGACCAACATATATATATTATATATATAATAATTAATTAGTTCAAACAAATCAGACAGGTACCGGTAGTACTAGTACTTTATATATGATCTGCCCAGAGCTAGCTAGCCCTGCTGGCGTTTTGTTTAATCTTCTGTTGCTGTGATTGATTCCTTGTATTAGGTGTTGTACTCGAAGGATCAGTTAGGTTCCTTTTTAAAAGTTGTCTTATATATATATTGTTTGAATAATAATGCTCTTTGTTGGCTGGGTGGAGATAATCTTTTCAACCCCTGTGCAAACACTAATCTATGCACACTACGTACATATACATATGTACTAGCTACTTGTTTTAGTATGCTGTTATACTCTTCTATCTATAGTTAATTGAACAACATGATTCCTGCTAAGCCTACCTTTATTTGGTCATATGTGTGTGTGAGAGAGATGGCAGAGATGGCACGGTCTTAAACATTGTACTATTATATATGTATATTCTTCCTGCCAAGCAAAAGTGATTGTTATTTATTAATAGGTACGGTTGTAGTACTAAACACAGCCATCCATGCACACATATACATCAACCTGCAGCTGCTAGCTCAAACAAGCTGCAAGTAAACTAGAGCTGATGATATAGTGTATGAAATAATACATGCTGCAGGGAGCTGCTGAGTCAGATGACAGATGTAATTTGAACTGTATTTCTTAATAATGTCTCGATTGGTGATCTGATGCTGATTCCTCTTTGGTTGTAAACTCTCTTTTATTCATTAATAATTCTCTGATCCAGTTGATCATGATGGAGATTAAATAAAGCCAGTTTGTAGTCTAACTTAACTAGTATGTTAGTAGATCCCGATTGGCCAGCCTTAGTAAAATTATAATTTCATATATATGCAACAAGTTGTTAATATATATATGGGCAGCCCTCCTTTCAAAAAAATTTTTATATGGCAGCTATAAAATACAAACAACTAGTGTAGGCTCTATTGGATTCATAGATGTGAACTTGGAAAAGTTGTTGTGAAAGTAAGCTGTGAAAAACTTTCTATGAGCCATGAGATGCGAAAAAAACTATAAGTTATTTGATTAAAACAACTATAAAACCTATACTCTTCGCTCATTTCCCTTAAAACGGATTTTAAAAAATATCTTTTATTTCCACCCATTTGGAAAAAAAAACTGAAAGCTGAAAGCCAAAAGCTAAACATAAATCTAAGATGATTTTAAAAGGTGAAACAATTTTTTTTTTAGAAAAAAAACAGCTTCAGATTCTACCTATTTAGTTAGCATTCTGCCTTTTAGTAGCAGGAGTACTTAGAGGGGTTGAACAAACACAACCTTAAATGGCAAGAGTACAAATGCAGAGTGGGAGTAGTATCCGGTTTTGGTATGACAATTGGAGGGACACAACTCTGATATCCTAGGCACCAGAACTTCTTTTTCATTTGCAAAACAAGTACATTATTACAGTTCACAAAGTCCTTAATCAGGCTGATTTTACTCAGCTACTATTCTTGCCCATTTCAGAGGAAGCCTATGGCAAATGCAGCAAATTCAACAGGAGTTAAGCAATGTGACAGTAACTGAAAGTAAGGACATTTGGAGCTTTTCTTGGTGCGCCAATTTTTGCAAACATTTGGTGGGGCACCAGCAAATACACATTGCGTACAGATGGCTTTGGAAATGCCTTTGCCAACCAAAGCACAAAGTTTTTTTTCTGGCTTCTAATCAAGGACAGCCTTAGCACAAGGAACATCTTGAGACGAAAGAACATGCATCTGGAATCTTATAACTGTGTGTTGTGTCTACAAACACTGAGGAAACATGTCAGCATCTCTTCCTGCAGTGTCCTTTTGCCAAGTGGTGCTGGAGTTTAATCCATATTGACATTCCTCTTAATGAAGACTTTTCTGAAATTTCAAATTTCTTCAGGGACAGGTTGCAGTCCCAGTTCTTTATGACGGTTGTTATCCAGTACCGTCTCGACTTGTTCTTCAGGGACAAATTTCAAATTTATCCAGTAGATGCTAGGTCTCGATTCGGTAATTGTGGTTACCGTCTCGACTTTGTTTGAACTTTATTCCTTAATGAAAAAAATGCAATGGCGTGGTCTCAATTTAATTATGACGGTTGTAATACTCATGTGTTGGGCTATTTGGTCATCAAGAAATGAACTAAGTTTCAGAGGAATCCAGCCCTCAACAAGAAATGCAAGACTTCGCTTCCAGAAAGAGCTTGTTTTGCTAGTGCAAGACTGAACCTGCAGTTGGACCAATGGATTCACAACCTCTTGTAATGATTAGTATTGTTAGAGTTAGTCTCATTTTATCTTTGTTCCTTAATTTTGTCTGTAATTCTTGACTGTTCCAGAAAGAGCTTCATTTGCTTCTGTTTTTGCTTAAATAAAATTTATCTGTAGGCTTCGGCCCCTCCAGTTTCTTTAAACACACAACCTTAAACCACTTTATATATATGATCGAACGCGTTGTCTAGAGACATGGATGCAGCCAAAAGGTAATTAAAGAAATCACTCTATGCATGTATAGGGTTATGCTTGTTAACCTCGGTTGACACGACGTGATAGCTAAAGGAGAGGCCAGCAGCAACCTACAATTGGAGGATGCATTTCAGTTGACAGAGACGCGGCACCAAATAGTAGTAGTGAAGAGTGATGCACAATATCCATCTGTCTGTGCGTCGGCATCGTCTCTCTGCCCGCGCTGTCACTCTCAAAATTGCTTGCTCTACATCGTCATTGGATTCACACGTGTACCACGGCGTGTGGTCGAGTGACATTATCCTCGTGACACTTTGTTCAAGTTTGGAAGTAAGCAGGAGAGGGGACCAAATCCTGATAAAATCGAATTGGTGAAATCCTTTATCTTAGAAATATACAATTATTTGAAGAAAATATTTTTGTGTTGCTAATCCAAATGGATTCTCCACGCGTCAATCTCACTGAATGCGCTATACAAAAAAATGAAAAATATGTGTTATAGAAGTTTTCATGAAGATACTGCCAAATCGAGCACGGCCACAACCTTAAGACAGAAACGATCACAAATCATTGTCGCCAACTGGTGGTTTTATGATTTGGAAAGGTTCATTGGCCGTTGCCGCCGAACCGATGATGTGAACCGACCAACACACTTGAGCATCCACCGCCGAAGAAAACGGCACAGGGGCGGAGGATCCGCGTTCCCCAGAGAACGATCGAGTATGGATGAAAAAACCCGATGTTGCTTAAGGCTTCTCTCTTTACAACTGGGTTGTTCCGCCGATCGCTTTGGCGAGGTGGAGGCCACAAAACCTATTGGTAGGCCATTATCTTAGAAAAATGAACAGATCCACCTTCAGAAGGATAGTCACCCTTTTTAGTGACCCTTAGCTTTTAGCGTGTAGATGCAAATTTACCAACGAACTTCTGGACTGCCTCAAAAAAACCCAACAAACTTCTGGGCTTGTGACAAAATTCATTTGAGAAAATTAAATAGGGCCTCGAGAATGTTTTTGAGGGGAATAGGGCCTCGAGATAAATGAAAGACAAACCCTATTAACTATCACGTAAGTTTATTTTTCGCCCTCCGCCTTCCCTTGGCGAGAAAATCACCTCCCTTCAAAGATGCAAATTACCTCCCTCAAGGCATTGAAGGCGGATTTGCCTCCAGTGTCAGTGGGTTGCTACAGTGACAGTGACTTTTCCTTTTCTTTTTTTAAAAATTCCGTTGAATCTTTAAAAAATCATAGGGGAGATGTTGGTGATCATAAAATAAAATGGGGTTTTGTTGATGGACACATGATTAGACCTACACATTGAATATATAATATGATATGCTTTAGTACAAAGTTTTTTACGACGTTTTGTCTTTTTTATTTAAAGGAGGCGAATGTGTCACATCTTCCTGACTAAATCACGTGTAGGACCGATAAAATCGAAAATCTAATTTTGTTAGACTCCATGCGCATGTCTACATAGTTGTCGACTAGGTTGTTTATGTAATGAGTAATCGCGTTTGTTCTCTTTCTATGCTTTTTGGGCTGAGCTATTTGTATAATTGTATTCCCCTAGTTTTGTTGATCATGGCATACCATATTGTAACTTTCAACTTTTCATCCGTCTTAATACAAAAGACGCGCGCAAACCTCCATGAAAATAAATTATCTAAGCTGTTTTTTTTCATAAATGTATACATTTGACCAAAACATCAACACACATATACATTCAAAAATACATTGTATTTATAATTCTTTGATAGAGGAAATTTAATATCTTGAACATTGTGGGGCATTCAAAAGCATTGTTCATGTTATTGAAAAAATAACTAAGAGTGTTGCCGAGACAGTAGAATCTGTCTTTTTTTGATAGAGTACAAAAGGAGACTTTCAAATAAAAGGTACAAATATGTATTAAAATTTGAAATGAAGACATGGATTTGGAGATTGTTTTTGGGAACTCTCGGAGATGCTCTAGGTGCATATATGGCTTGTGACAAAAGGCAATTCATTTTTTTTAAAAAACAAATAGGGCCTCGAGATAAATGGATCCAGTACCAACGTCAGGCCCTTTAGGATGATCAGTGTATTCAACCCAACTCGGATCGGACAAAACGTCCTGGGCTTGTTGAAGGTCCATAACACAACCACTTTTCCAGCCCATTCAATTTTTTTGGGAGGATCCATCCCCCAGGCCATCCAAATGAACTGATTGTATATGGGGCTCCAAAGCCCATTACTCCAAGTTCCTATTAGTCTTGGAGCCCACTGCTGCAACTACTGGGCTTTAATTAACCCAGCCCACCAGCGCAGTAGAAAGGAAGCCCGCGACTGCGACCATCTCTGATCGCCCGCAAGCAAGAGATCACACACACACACTCGCATCCCAGCCAGAACCCTCGCCGCCGCCGCCACCGCCACAGCCGCCGACGATGACGTCCATCCGCAGCTCCGCCGCGTCACTAGCCCCATCGATCCGCGGCGCAGCGGAGCTGGTCCGTCGGGAGGCGCTGCGGCGGGAGCTGGACGGGTGCCAGCTTCTAGCGGGAATCTGGTGCCACGGGTTCACGGTGGCGCAGCTGCGGAGCATCCGCGCGTCGCTGCCGTCCACGGCGCGGCTGGTGGTGACCAAGAACTCGGACATGGCGGCGGCCGTGGCGGGGACACGGTGGGAGGCGCTCAGGCCCTGCGCGCGCGGGCATGAACGCGTGGCTCTTCGTCCGATCCGACGAGATCCCGCCGGCGCTCAAGCCGTACCGTGACTTCCAGAAGGAGTGGAAGCTCCAGCTCAATGACTTCACCGGCGCCGTCTTTGAGGGACGACTCTATGGGCCTGACGACTTCAAGCAGCTCGAGGCTATGCCTACCAGGGTGCAGTCCTACCAATACCTCCTAGGATGCCTGCAGATGCCCGCCGTTAACGTCCTTGCCGTCCTGCGAGCGCGGCAGGAGGCGCTGGCGGCCGAGGCTGACAAGCCACCCGCCGGAGAGGCGGCACCGGCGGCCGAGGAGAAGTGACCCGTCGACGAGGTTTCTTGGCGTTGGTCTCACTCTGCCTCTGCGTTCTTGTATGTTTTTGCAGCTGTGGCTTGGCTTAATGAAGCTCCCTTTTTTCCCTTCCTCTTTGCGCAAATTTGTGCTCCTCAAATTTGTTCAGTTTGGGATACATGTAGTAGAAAAACTGATATGTATCATAACGACATATATTGCTATCAAGTTCATGAACTTCATTTTGGAAGTTGGAGTGATGCAGAATTGCCATTGCTGGTTCAGAAACCAGACTCCAAAAGAATTGCCATGTGCAGCTGGATATTGTGATGTGTAGTTATCTGAAAATTGAATTTGGTAACTCCTGCAGTTTATGATTTGAAATAAATATTTTTGTTGGTGTGTTTTAAGCACTCCCTCTGTTCGAAATTATAGGTCGCATTGACTTTATTAGTACATCTATTTTGACATCTATAGTCTATAGATATAATAATATGTCTAGACTTTAGATACATAGTGATTTTATAATTTAGAACGGTGTGAGTAATATTTTTTTATTATGTTGTTCATCTGCAAATTGGAATTAAGTGTGCTGTGGCTCTGCCTAATGAACTGAACAGATATTTTGTTGGCTATTTTGTTGTTACATGAGAGCATTCAAGAATCATGAATCCAACTTTCTCCTGACCAGGAGGCAAATAAAAACAAGACTCAATGGAAACAGTACTAGAACATGTTCCCAAAGCCGCGCTGAAGCTTGAGAAGCATTTGACGACACAAAGATCTAATGATCAAACTCTCAACTGCTCTTACATTCAAGATCTTGCTAATACAGCATATTGCCTTTATAATTAAGGTCCAATAAATTGCTAATACACATATATACCATACTACATACATTCCTCTTCCTATATAGACAAGTAAATTGCGGATGTTTCCAACTACACAAGGGCACTTGAGTGTCCAACCATATCGTGTCTTCGAGTCCAGGATGAATCAACCCGATAGAAGCCACCTCAAATACTCAGTTCCATCAGCATAAGCAGGCCCATCATCAGGAGCGGCTACCCTCTTCCGCATCAAACTCTCAACAGATACAGGTTTCCTCTTACGCCCACCAACTGAACGTGGTCGCTGCTCATCAGCCTCGACAAAGTCACCCTGCAACCAATCGATGGGAAATCATTAACAGTCCCTTGCAAGATGCATTTTCTGAAGGAGAAAGCACAATGTCTGATTTCAAGATAATCTGGTGATCATTTGTGATACCTCAGTGTGCACATGAGCGCTTGACTTCTCATGATTGTCCCTTACATGCTTGTAAGAAAACCTCTTGCCACACCCAGAAAATTGGCACACAAAAGGCCGACGCTGTTCATGGACCGCCTTAACATGCTTGTCCAAATTGGATTTCTGCAGTTTTAAGTTCACCAAGAATGAATAACAGTGTTTTCTGATAAATTCGAACGAAACAAACCATATGAGAGTCAAATAGTGTTAAGATTAGAAACCATACCTTTGAAAATGAACATTTGCAATCCTCGAAGTGGCATTTAACCCTGTCAGAGACGCAGGAACCTTCATGCATCCGTCTATGGCGCTGGAAATTCTTCTTTAGCTGTTTCGTGCCACAGATATCACACTGAACATGTTGATGGCAGGATTGGTTATGCGCCCTGAGGCATTCCACATTTGAAAAGAATTTCATGCAGCCTGGTTCACAGCAGATAACTTCTGTGTATTCCAGCTCGACTGCACCACAAGTAACAAAAGTTTATCATGACAGAGAAACTACTATCAACGTTGATAATAAGCACACATGCATACATATTATTATGCAGAATACATGAAAAGCATGCACTAAGGCAGAAGACACAAAACAATCATGAGAAAGACATTTTTTTTGGATATAGACTAGAGAGTTCATATTGATAAATACGGCTCAGGGGATGACATAGACCAGAACTACCTAGTAAAAATAGCATCAATATACTATATTAATTGGGCTTTCAAGCTGTGCTATTTAAACTCAGTATCAGAAATATGGAAATGGTTGTCAGGTGTGTCTCTCACCATGTGATTCTTCGTGCTTCTTTAACTTGGAAGCATATTTGAAAGTCTTCCCACAGTTAACCTCAGGACAGACAAATTCTTTCTTACTTTCACAAGGGGAGCCATCTTTGTGGATTTCCTGAACATGTCTCAGCATATTACCCTTGATATTGAACTTACGGCCACATCCTTCGATAGGGCACGCAAATAGTTTCCCTTCATGAGTAAGTAAATGTCTGTTCAAATGGTCCTTCCTGCTATAGCTCAAGGGGCAACCATCAACGGTGCAGGAAAAGGGCCTCTGCAGTAGTTTTGGAAAGACATGTATCACAATATAGTATGAAAGCAAGGTTTACTAGAAATAATGCTAACAGTACCACATAGGGCAACCAGGCATGCTACAACATGAGCTTTAAGTAGAGTGAAAATAATTGAAAATGCAATTATAAAAGCACATGTAAATAACAACATAAAAGGAATTCGAGAAGGCTGAAACGAAATGAGCAAACCTGAAGAAGCGCGTGAACAAGGCACTCTTGATGGAGCTTCTCAGGACGGTCTCCCGATCCTGATACTAGTCCATTCAAGGCCTTAGCGCATTTTGGAGTTCTTTGGGATCCAATGCTTCACGCATTCATATGTCAACAAATAGCCTACAAAAACCAGCGAATCAAATGCCATACAAATGCCAGACATCATCTTATCCACATAACTCGCCTTCAAATGATAATTAATTTGGTTTTTGCATGAAATGTATCATTCCACTACGGAAGATCATGATCCAATCATTTCAGTGAACACAACCAAAGTTGAGATATATGCTACATAGAACAGGAGTTGTGTTTTTCTATGCCTACTAATTCTATTCTGATTACTCTTTGATCCTGACTTAGTGAGGCCATCAAGTGGTGACAGCTAGATATACTCAAACAGCATTGTAGCGCCAATCCGTCAGTTATCAAATATGACTAAAACAGCAGACACCCAAGTTGTTGAAAAAGTGACATCCCATGCTGAGACTAGACCTTTAGCATATGCCATGTAACACCAACATGATAATAAAAACAGCAAGCAGCTCAAAAAGAGCACAGAATAGACAACCTGAAGAACAGCGTGAATGGAGGCACTCCTGATGGAGCTTCTCAGGAGGGTCTCCCCATCCTGGTACTAGTCCATTCAAGGCCTTCCTGCATTTTGGAGTTCTTTGGGATCCAATGCTTCACACATCCATATCTGAACAAACAGACTGCAAAAGTCAGGATAATGAATAATTACATACAATGGACTAAAAAAAGGCCATAAGATACAGAGTGATCCACAGAATCAACTGTTATAGCAGGGTTGTAGCAACCACACGAAAAGTCACAAGAGCATGCAGCTTGCATCTCAGCCTTTTCTCACACACAAACAAGTGGATAATAGCAAATCAGGTCAGCACTAGTAGCCTGAGCATTCACTGAGCATATGCCATACCCAACCAACATAAGCCAGCCAGATGAGTACCTCGAGCGAATGGCTCTGCATATGTTGCTTCAGATGCGCCGGCTTCTTGAAGCTCATCCCGCACTGTTGGCACTCACGGCTAAGCTCTTTACGCGGACCACCATCTCCGCCTTCCCAGTCACCCCCCAAAGCATCCACCTCATCCTACACGCACCCCACGAGTGTCACCCCAATAATAACGAAATAAAGGAGAACGCGCTCATCTCTGAAGCCTGAACAAAGCGACGGCGAGCAGCACAGCTCGTACTACCTTGTGGTGCTCGAGCACGTGGGTGCGGAGCAAGCACTTCTTCGACCGGACCACGTCGCAGAACCGGCACTTGTAGCGCCTTATATCCCTCAGCGGCGCCGCCGTGGTCTCCCCACCCCCGCTGCTCTCTCCCCTTCACCCATCTGAATCTGAGACTAATCCCCTGAAATCACAACGAAATAAACCAAAATTGAGACGGGATTCACAGAATTAGCGCCACGTGCAACACCAATCGGAGGAAACTGACCTCGAATCGCGGAGGGAGCCGCCGGATCTGCAGGATCGCCCGCCGCCGCCGTGCGCCGTGTAGACTGGAGAGGGAGCCGCCGCGCAGGAGAGAAACCCTCGACTCGCGAGTCGTCAAGCCTAGTGGTGGGAGTGGCCCAACTAAGCCAAAGCCCACCACTGGCAGATGGGCCTGATGAGCATCGGGCCCACCTGGCAGTGACTGCCTAGAGAGCTGCCGCTGGCTTATCGGGTTCAGGTTAGGTTCATTAACGGGTTACGGGTCCCGTTGCGGGCGGCGCACGTGCGCTCCGTTTGGGTGGGCGGGTGGGCCCGGCCGGTGGAGTGGTGGCTGCCTTCTCCAGCCGGTGAGGAGTGGCTGAGCTCTCCGCCTCCACCCGCGGCCGTCCGTAGGCTCCCGAGCTCCCACCCGTCTCGCCCCGACCGAGCTCGACGCCGGCCGGAGATGGAATCGGCGGTGGCCGCTTCGACGGCCACGCGGTTCCTGCCGCGGCTCCCGGACCCGCGTCGTGCGCGCGGCGGCCCGCTCCCGCCGCCGCCGCTCACGTGGCGGGCTCCCCTGGTCACCACGGTGGTCACCGCGTCGTCCCGCTCTGGGGAACCGGAAGGTGGTCGGCGCGGGAGGACGCGGAGGCGCCGTGCCAGGAGGGCGGAACAGGAGGAAGGCGTCTCGCTAAGCTCTGGTGAGAACGACGCTCGGCTCCACCCCACCCCCCACCGCTGTCGTCTCCTTCTCGCTGCCCAATTCCTTCCCTCGGCTCCTGTGGACCAACCAGCCAGCTATGTTCGCGTAGAAATGCGCAGTAACTCGTGACGAATTCTGAAATCAAGTTCCTTTACAAGGGGAATGAATTCCCATGTCTGTATGATGATTTCTTTCTAAGCATAACGTCCAAGTCTATTTTCCAGCGACCATAGTCCAGAGCAAATTCATCTCTGGTGGTTTCATGAGATTACTCGTTCAATTACTCACTGAGACTGGTGGCTCACAGTGGATATGTATGCAGAAAAGGAGACGGTAAATTCTACTCCACACGCTCAAACCAACAAGGGTGTAGAGCCCATACCGGTGTCCAGCACGAACAGGAAAGGTGCCATTAGAAGGGTGACACTGGTGGTCAGTTTCTTCTTTCTACCTACCATTTTTGTTGATTCAGCTTGGAGTTAGTTCTATGCATGGAGCTAATATATTGGGTTGGTTCAGGTTCTTGCTGCGGTGGTTTTTGGAGTTAGCATCGCGATGAGGGATGGGGCTGAGAAGGCATCGGAATATTTTGCTGGGTGTGTGCTATGTGTATCCCTTTGTTTTTATCATTGACACTATTTTACAAAATGGTTGTAACTTGTGTAAGTTTGGGTACCTTTTGCATTAGTATTCCCAGGATTACATATGAAAAACAGCACATTTAATTTGTGTTCGTTTTTGAATGGTTCCTCTATTGTTTTGTGCAAGTTAGTTTGGTTGCTTCTCATCTAATCATACATTTTTTTTCTATTTCCTTCTTCCAATAATCGCTTTCATTTAAATGCTAGTATTAGTTTGTATACTTGAAGATGGGTTTAATTTTATATATGTTTATAACATCAATCATGACAACACTTTCCTTAAACTCTACATAACAATGTAATCTTGTCCTGTTATGTTGTGTAACAGGTATTTGTTGGAACAGAGTTTGTCGGTGGACAATCTCTTTGTTTTTGTTCTGGTCTTTAAGTATTTCCAAGTGCCAAAGGAATACCAGGTATGTCTCTAGCTATTGCATAATTGAAATTCATGTCAACTCTCTACCTTTTCTCATCATTTCTTGTCGAAACAAGAATCGAAAGTGCTTTCTTATGGTATTGCTGGAGCTGTGGTCTTTTCGGGCTGTGATGATCATCCTAGGAACAGCTACTATCCAGGTTGATTGTTCTCACATACCACTGTTGGTTATGTTTTTTATTTATCATACTATTTTGACTGTTACATTCTTCTAATTTTCTGTAGAAATTTGAAGCGGTGAACTTGCTGTTGGCTTTGATCCTGTTATTCACTTCTTACAAGGTAAGACTGTTTATTTTCACTAAGAAAGATGAGCCACACTTTACTTTAATCCCCTTTTGGTAAACTTCTTATTTTGCCATGTTTAATATTAGCATAATAGTGGCTACTGGCTAACATGCATTGTTAACTTCATGAGAACGGTAAACTCGTCGATTTTTATTCCAACTTAAAAATGATCTACTTGTCCATTTCCTGCAATTACTCTTTTGGCAAAAGCAATGCCCTGTCTTTTGATTGCTTCAACAAATGCTTGTTTCTAAACTATTCAGTGTATTCCTTCTATCACTCACTCAGCAGTAATATCAATATACCATAATGGCATGTTTTTTTCCTGAATCTATTCTTGTTCCGCCTGTATTGTTACATTTCAATCTTATGCCTATGTAAGTAAGTTAATCGACAGAAGGGGAAAACAACCGTCACACATATTCCCAATGTATTTCCACTTTTGTGATGTTGAAAAGTCTCTTCAGGATAGTCATGCAAAGCTTTTTAAGTGACTTCAAGATATTCAACAAGGGCCACAGCACTAATACTTTAGTCTTAACATAATGGCAGCTATTTGCTAAAGAAGAAGAAGAATCTGATCTATCCGACAACTTCATTGTGAAAACATGCCAAAAGTTCATTCCAGTCACTGGTAACCAACTTGATTCCACGATTTTCAGTTTTCCTTACCTATCTGCTATTTAGATTATTAACATGATCCACTGTTGACTCCAGATTACACAGCTAAAATGACCAGTATTCAGTAATTTACTTGCTTTGTGTCTAGTTGAGCTCATTCCCATGTTTCTCCTGTCAGATTATTATGATGGTGATCAATTTTTCATAATTCAAGATGGTTTATGGAAAGTAAGTGTTGTCCATTTTAAGCTGGATCTTTAGAGATTTATCCTGTAATATGAATTTTTATCCATTCCCAATCATTTAATGTGTTACTATTTCAGCATTTAGTGTTATGTTTCTGTTCACACAACATAGATGCATGGTTATGTGGACAATTTAAAGGAATTTCTGTCTTCATAAACTTATATTTTTTCCCTGAAGATGCAATACTTCTTTTGGTTATTATCTGCAGGCTACACCATTGCTCTTGACTTTGGCAGTGATTGAGCTGAGTGATATTGCTTTTGCTGTAGGTTCCTTCCAAGCTATTTTCATGTGCAGTTCTTCCTTTTCTATTTTATGACTCCAGGTATAGGTATTAACATTTCTGTTATACAGATTGACTCAGTACCAGCAGTTTTTTTGGCGTCACAAGGGATCCACTCATAATACTATCATCAAATATTTTTGCTATTGCTGGTAAATATTCTGCCTTTTTTATGTTTCAATCTTAAATTTCTTTTATGCTTGATCTGAACCTTGTGTGTGGTACACTTCTGCACTTCTAAATATTGTAAAGAACTAACTTGAACATTGTTATGTCAGGTTTGCGGTCGCTTTATGTGCTCATTTCTGAAAGCATGAGTGAATTGGAGTATCTACAGGTGAATATCCACAGTCCACTTTCTTTTTTAAGGTTTATTGGGCTATTTTATATTTACCTTTCTATTTTATTTATTTTCTTCTGTTATCTTCCTTTAGAACAAACAAATCATTCAGGTTTGCATCACCCATTGGGAAAATTAGGTCCTAGTGGTAATTGGAGGTATTGGATATTTGTTGTTGACTAATATCCAACACTATTAATTACGACTAGCATTGCAAATGTGAATGGTCAATGCCCGAGCAGGTTCATATATTTTTTTTTTTTTTTTTTGAGAAAAGAGAGCAGGTTCATATAATGCTCTATGATCTAACTGCACCACTTCTATTGGCAATTTGCTCTGCAGCCTGCCATTGGTATTGTGTTGGGCTTCATAGGGACAAAGATGATCTTTGACTTTTCTGGTGAGCAAGTAAAAAAAAATTTATCTACCTCTTATTTTTTGTCACATTCATATTCAATACGCTCACCTAATGTTTTGATCTATTCATTAGCAGCATACAAAGTGACATTGCTGTTTTTAAGTGCTTTTTGTCTCATCTAATTAACGGTTTCCACTTATGGCAGGTTATCATATACCAACAGAAGCTTCACTTTGCTATTGTAACTACCTGTCTTAGTGGAGGCGTCATATTAAGTCTTAGGAAAGCATCAAAAGAGGAGGGGGACAAGTAGACTGATGCAACAACACATGCAGGTAAAGGAATGGATCAGCTTGCTCCATGTTTTGGCAGATAGTCAAACTACAAAGAAATTATAATAAACACTTAGAAGCCAGGTAAACATACCTTTTTCACTAAACTAATTACATGTGTAAAAGATCTAGCCTGACAGAATATGTTGTGATCTGTATATACTCTTAGCTGCCTTGTTCATTCAAAATAGAATCATTTCTTATGTTCTAAATTTGAAGTAAATCTAGGGGCCACCAATAACGAGGTTAAAACTATACTGATTGCCAAGGCCACCACAAAATTGTGCTCTTTAGACGCTTCCATTCGATTAGTATCATCTGAACATGATACCATCCAGTGATTCCAGTCCCACAGGTTAGCTGCACAAGACATTCTGCCTGTAATGCCTCCACAGTGTTTACCATGTTGTTATGGACAGGATTGCCTGAAGTGTAGTTTGAGGATAACCTACCATTTTTGCAGTTCTTTGACTTAGCATATAGAAAAAATGAGGAAGCATCTCAAATGGGTTCACTTTGAGCTTTAGCGTTAGGGTTGAATATCATCACCATGGCTTAGGGTGCCATATCATCATACTGAAACCCCTGCAACCTGCATCCCCTCACGTAGAGCATTGGATTGCTAACACTACCATATTAAGCATTTAAGTCTTAGTTATGGCAATTCTAGATGTGTCAAGTGACAACCATGTAAACTGATGGCGACTTAGGAAAACTATGATTGCTCAGAGTTCTACTAAATTTCTTTTCTGCCTTTTCTTTTTTGGTGTTTTCCAGATCATCAGATTCGTCCTTTTTTGTTTAGAGGTGTCCAGATTCATCAGTTGTTCTCATTGCATCCAAGTCCAGTAGTTAATTCCCAAATTGTGCATCATTCATGCCATATATATTTCCTTTTGAATATTCTAGATGTGAATCGTGAGAAAAAAAATGGCCCTAAGGAATTATATAACATTCCTCCTTGTCAGACTTTGCATATCTAACAAAAATGCTTTAGTTGGCTACATACCTTGCTCTTTTCTGAGTAGAAATCTTGATTCCTATTCTACATATACTGTCACTTACATCCAAACTGTTCCTTTTTCCCTGGTGCAGTTTGGTTCATTCACTGTTCAGCTTGCATGAACAGAGGTAGAAGGCCTTGCAGGCACTTGCAATCTGCGTAAGGGTTGCTCTAGTGGTAGCCTCCACCACTTAGCTGACTGACTGACTTGAAAGCAATTTAGCTGAGGGCTGCGATCTCAGTATAGAATCAAGGCATGGCAATGGCATTGGTGCCTGATCCTAATCTGGACGTTCCTTGAGCTTGTTCTGAACCCAAGGTTTCGAGGCCACGTTATGGCGAGTGGCCCTATTGAAGACTGCAGCATGAAGAGCTAGGAATACCCTCCTTGTAATGTCTGTTTCTTTTTAACCTGGCACATACAGTATATTCTGAACATGATTGATTATGAGCCTTGATTTTATAGTGCATCTCGAACAATGATATGCCTTATGCTCAAGCTTTCTACATTACAACTGTTCAGAATTTAATCATTGCATTTCGTTCTTGTAGCTAATGCTTTTGACCTGAGATTGTCAAATGAATTTATCCTCTACGCATGTAATGTATATATGTTTGTATTATTCTGACATTCGGCCTCTCCAGCATAGTGCCCATTCAAGCACCAGAACTCTGGTATTTGGAACAAGTTTCCAGAATGTCACAGAAAAAAAAAGAAAAAAAAAGTGCGGTGTAGCACAATGATAAGTTCACCAAGGGAAATAGCAAACCAATTGTACTGAGAAACTGTTTACTGATCACACTGAAACCTGAAAATGCAGAATAACCATGACTTTCCGACTTATATACAAATTTACGAGAGCTAAAGCGACTTTGTTGACGACATAATATAGTTCACACTAATAATAGAATCCTGACAGGCATGACTGAATAGGCTCAGACCTTCGAGCCATCAACTTCGTCAGCATAAACCTGGCCGTATTCACCCTTGTCATCCTCTTCCAGGAAGTCAGCCCTTGCATTGAGGGCCAGCATCTGGCAAACAAGCCAGAAGAGAGCAGCATCAAGGGCAAGGAAAGCAGCGCCACCAAACAGACCGGTCTTTGCAGTAGGGCACTGGTAATTCATATCGTGGTGGATGTTATTGCTGCGGTGAAGTCCCTCGGTGACAGTTGCCCACAACAGCATTGCAAGAGCCAGGGCTGAGACAAGCCTGATTTCACATAAAGGGAACAGAATCAACAATGTGCATCTTTGTTTCTACAAAAAGACTAATGTGCAGAAAATAGCATGGTGCACATGTACTCATTCAAAAATATACCATGGCACTAATGGAAAAAAAAAAATTATTGATAGCTCATACACCAAAATTCTAAATCATCAGTGCAAGAAAATCATGCTACAAGATTTAAGCATGATTATTAGCACTGATTAACGCAATAATAAAATAATTACTTCCTCCGTTCCAAAATTGTAGTTCATTTTGTCTTTTTTCTAAATACATTGATTTTTCTATGCACCTAGTTATACACTATGTCTAGATACATAGTAAAAAAAAATGCATCTAAAAAAAAACTAAAACGACTTATAATTTGAAACAGAGGAAGTAGTCCTCCATGAACTTCTAGAAGGAATGTTTTTACATTATTAGCATTGATTAACAATACATAATAAATTAAAAGATTTCAGTGTCCAGGAAAGGCAATTATGGGATGCAAAACTTAGATGGGTCAGTTTGCAGTTCAATATCCCAACCGGTAGGAGGGCCTGACAAGTGAACCACATAAAAGAAAACATAAGCATGCAAGGTGTATTGTTTCCAGAGCACATGGGAATCAGTCATATAGATGAAAGGATACTCACTCAGCAACAGCAAAGAACACTGTCAAGCTGGTGCTTTGAAACAGTGCTCCACGAGGAACTGACTTGCCCGAGTATGGGAAAAAGATAGCAACATGGCCTACAATGGCAGCTACCACAAGTGCCACAATGGACAGGCTTCCCATTGCAAGAGTTGGATCACTTGGAAACTTGCAGATGACAACATCCTTTCCTGCGATAGGAGTCCCAGAAGCAGGCTGCAACAAAGACGGTATAAAATTTACAAGAATTGCTTATAAAAATTCATAGCAACTATATTGGTTGAAAAATAGAAGACAGTAAACATAAGCTATGAGCTGTGTCATAACTATATGACCTTTTGCCTATAGTGCTACCATGGTTACAACGCGAAAATTGAGGCTGAAGAAAAAACAGTGCACAGAGAAACAAGAAAGAGAAATCACCTGCAGTTATTCACATGCAGATTTCTCTATTTTGTTTCTCCTTGCATAAACCTATACTAAGAAGATGAAATAGGGGTTCTTTACCCCCATTTTCATCTTCTTAATACATATGGAGCTCCTGTGTGTTTGTGTTCCAGAAAAATGTCTTGGTTCACAGCTTAAAACTGAGCATGATGATAGATGTTTGAGTGCTACTGCACGTTGGTAGCACGGTAGCACCGGATATGTTCTCAAAGTAAACTAGATGCAATACACTATGATAAAGTACAAGTACCAACACAAAACTTAAGGTTGTGGAAAAACTTGTGTGTCTGTTATGTATCTCCTTGCATGCACAGCTTTCTGTTCAACATAAATTTTTGCATGACTTGCTCAAAGTTCAGTAGCGAGAAATCTGCCTAAACTAGCACTAAATTTATCATCCTTAGCAAGGAAAAAAGAAAAGCATCACGGTCGGTACTTGAATAATAACAGGAAAAATAGCAGACCTTTTTGTTTTCGGCGATGACACCAAGTATGAACGACAGAATCCCAAAGAATGCGACAATGAGAGAAATCCGTAGCGACGCAGACAGAGCCATTGCTCCTGCAGGACAAGCAAACGGTCTGTTGGGATCATCAAACCAAATGCTTAAGTAACGGAATGCAGACAAGATGTCCCAACAGCGTGCCAGCAACGACGCATTGGAAACTCCTCCCCCACAGGATACTGGGTTAATTTCAGACGAAACAAGTGATTTGTTTATTTTATTATAATAAGGTGATGAGGTGACTCGCAAGTCTCTGTCCTATCGACAGACTGCGGCACTCACAAGGTGAGAACTTTATGAAATTGATTGATGACAAGTTTCTGGTATTGGTTTCCTCTACAGACACATTAATTATCACAAGGTGGGAACTTAAGAATTGACCAGTTTCTCGTATTGGTTTCCTTCCACAGACACAGGAATACAGTACCCCGTATCCTGAACGGTGATTGAGCCCAGGAATTAGATTGGGGGTCGATTCAATCTATTCACTCCCAGCAATAAGTCAACTACATACACTAGTGAAAAGTAACTTCCGGATGAACCATCACCAGGTCATGACTCATGACCCATTGAACATACAGGACAAGCAGATTCACTTTGCATCTCCAACCTGGAGAGACACCAGAGGAAGGGGAAATCCACAGGACAGGTTCAGTCCAGTTGAGACCCCCACAATTGAGGACGCAGCTGCTCCTCCAAACAAATTCACACCAGACCAGACAGACTGGAGTAAGAAAAATCGAAGATTTGGACGCGACCGATTGTTAGAAGAAAGAAGAAGAAAGATCCTATTCCTACAGAGGGAGGGAAGACATCGGCGGCCCATCTCGGTAGGTGGCTAGATTGGCTATGGCTCCTCGCGGACGAGGTGGAGGCGGGAGGGAAGGAAGAGTACCTGGACGTTGGTAGACGAGGCCGCTGGGAAGATCCTCACCACGCCGCCGGCGTCTCCGGAGGCGGAGCTGCCGAGCGAGGAAGAGATGGTTGGTTGGGGATGCAAATGCAGAGACACGGGATCACAGCCAAGATGGTTAGTTAGTTGTTACTATTATAATGATTTTTTTTTTTTTTTAAAGTTGGTTTCGTGTGGTTATTTTCGACTTTTCCATGGGGAGAGGAGATTGTGATAGACGACTAGACGAGAGAGAGAGCGTGCGTGTATCTAGACGGCGGTTGCGTCCTACTATCATTTTGATTGACTTGGAAGATTTGATTTTTATTTTCTTTTTTCGAATTCATTCAAAGATTATATTGATTGAGGGAAGTTTTTTCATTAAAATAGAGCATATATATGAGTTAAATGAAAATGGTTGTATTCAAAGTATTTTCTACAAAATTGTAATTTTATTTTTTTTTTTCAGAAATCAGATATTTGACAAGCTCTATTAAAATATATCAATATTTATGTATCAGATACGATTAATCATGAAATGTATTTTATAATAAATGCATTCGAGACATAAATAGTGGTAGGCATCAATATTCGCTAAGAGCAACTCTAATAGCTTGACTATTTGGTTGTAGATTCTATTTTAGAAATTATATAGCTAAAAAAGAGGCTCCAACAAATGTGTTATCTGGTTTTCTAAAATAGCAAGCTAGTTATTCTTTTGATTTTAGGAGGCCATATAAAGCAAACATGGGCACTAGCTATGTGAAGATGAGAAATAGCGAGGCTCTTGTACATCTTTTTTTTTTTTTTTTTGAAAAGTTTTCTATTTTACAAAATTCTAAATTATGGAATTTGGCTACTGATTTTAGCCAAGCTCGTTGGTCAATGTCTTCATGAACCCTCCATGCTGTAGTTTAAAAAAAAAAAAAAAACCATGCCAAGATGTGCACTCGTGCTGTTTCAAAGTTGAAACTCGTTTGTCAAGTCAGTTTCGACAAAAAAAGTGTGGTTAATATTTGGAGCGGCGTGTCTTACAAAATGTCTTGTAAAATCAATTCTGTAGTAGACCGCCCTTTCAAAAGTTCAGTTGAGATATAATTATATAACTGAGCCA
This sequence comes from Hyparrhenia diplandra, assembly GCA_015847255.1. Taxonomy (NCBI): domain Eukaryota; kingdom Viridiplantae; phylum Streptophyta; class Magnoliopsida; order Poales; family Poaceae; genus Hyparrhenia; species Hyparrhenia diplandra. The sequence continues at coordinate 115,093 of JADLZK010008982.1, read as the reverse complement.
TTGGATGATTTTCTTCTTCTTCTTGTAGCATAATTCTCCTGATCGATCTTTCGTGTATATATATAAAAAAACAGAAAGGATAGGAATCATCTATATACAGCACTACAGAGGAACTGAATATCACTGAGAAGATTGCAGCTCCAAGCACCTACGACTTGCTTGTGTGAAACCTTATGCATGCGCGCAAGTTGGCTGTCCTCTTCTGTTTGCATCGCATGCGGTCTACACGTTCTTGGAGATCGGCGTTGATGTCCGATGCAGAGCAGTGCAGGCCTCCGGCTGGCCGCATGCATGGGCATCGGCATCATCGCTGAATCTGAGTGGCCGGTACCAGCAGAAACGGTCGTGGATGTGATGTCGACAACACCGGCCGGCGACTTCCCTCCAAAACGTCCATCCTAAGCTGAAAGAGCAGCGAATTACTACAGATTACTCCCCCTTTTCTTTTCCTTCTATCCTTTTCTTTTGAGGTTTCGATTCCATATACAAACAGTCTTATTTGTTTATGTACTTGTGTTTCTTTTTTGCATTAGTCTATGGTTATATGGATGCTCTTCTTCACCCCGATACTTCCTAAATTAATTGATTTTTTCTTTTTTTCCCGATACCGATGCGGCAACTGTCGGACGTATCGGGGTAACGTAGTGGATGCTTTACTTCTTCACACTGAACTGAATTCGGGCATGCTTGACAAAAAATTCAGTTGTAATTTTTATATTCGTGTGCTTTACGATCTAGACCATTGTTTAGATAGTATGATAATATATACCACACCCTAGTTTAAAATCCTAGCTAACCCAATGCCTAAAGGTACATCGTTTGGCTCTAGGATAACAGTTTTGTCACAAAATGATGATAGATACCCCTTGTGGTGGAACCTGCCCACCTGGGGTTCAAAGTCCTCGACTTGGCACGGTGGCTCACATTTTGCTGGATTTATTTCAGGATCTTTCGATGTTATGCTTTAAGTGGTAGGTGACATTCTCGTCGACAACGAGGCACCAGTGGTGACTTCGGGAATCTACAAATATATCGGCTCAGCCCTTCGAAGGTGTCCATAAGAGTAGGATTTACGTATGTGTATGAGAGTGTGTGCGTGTTTTAAATGTCCGTGTTGTACTATGTAATTCTAAAAAAAAAAACAGTTTTGTCGGTGCTAGAATTTTTAAGGATATATACGAGGTTGCCCAAAAGTCAGGATGTATATACACTTATGCAGGATAATGTTAATAGTAGGGGTCCCTTAATAATATGTTTACAAACAAAAATGAATAACTTGAAGGCCCAAAATATTGCTGGGCGTTGTCCAACAAGAGAAGATTGTAATCCAATCAATCTGGATCAAGAAAGAGTTCAGTTTCGATATAACTAGTAGGGGTCAGCCCACAAGTAGGTAGTCCTTCACTTACTCGTTAATGTTTCTTTTTTGACTGTATATGTGATTAATTTCAGTTTTGTCCATTCAAGAGTATATATATGCCAAAAAGTTAAAAGTTGCTGGCACCTAGAGAGAGATCCGGTTGTTGTACTACCACTTCCAAACACATCATGAAATGGGTACATCAATAAACCAGATTATTTATATGAACCAACCAAGATTTTGTGATGGGGTCTTATATAAAATTAAATTTTATAGATTTTTATAGGATCCTGATCCTAACAACCTTGCTCCTTGTGAACAATAGAGCCCCATGTGAACAATAAAATTCATGCATTAGAGGGACTCTATTGCTCACACCGGGCAAGGTTATTAGAATGGGATCTTAGCATTGTTTTTTTTGTCTCACAATACCAGTGCAACCAAGACAAGTCATTGAGATCCATTTTCCTTCTTTATCTTAGAAATACCATACTAAATTCGTCCTAAATTATAGTTTGCTTGACTTTTTCACACCAAGTTTGACCACTTGTCTTATTTAAAAATTTGTACAAAATATCACTTATTTTGTCATGGTATGTTTTATTAATAAAAGTTCTTTAAGAATGACTTGACTATGTTAGGAGTTTTTTTTGAATAAGAATAGCGATCAAACTTGGAGTAAAAAAAACACTCAAACGACTCATAGTTTCGAACGGAGGGAGTATTTTCAAACTAAATCTATTAGCTTGATGATTGTAGTTTAATTTAAGGTTTGACTAAATTGTGGGTGGTTGAAGTGTGTGTGTGTATCCTACTAGCACTATTGCTGCATATGCATGATAGTAATAGTAATTGTCTTACGACGCCAATGTGGTCAAAACCTAGTACATATACTACAGTAGAGTGGACGAGTGGTAGACTGAATTTAATCATTCTCATGCATGCCTTTGTCACATGCATGCATGTGACGTGAGCAAGAAATTTGAAGCAGGACCGGCGGGGGCGATCAGTACAGTAGTGTCGGTTCTCCAGTGAAATCCCAACACGTGTTATTACAGTACTTAATTACCTCCCATCCGGCCGGTTGATACTTCTTGGTTGTTAAAACAAATGGTGACTTGAGAGACTTGAGATTGTTGTACGTACAGTACAAGCCGTTATTAGTTCTCGTTCACTTCAGGAGGTTCCTCTTGGACTGGGTTAAAAGCTGACTTACTGGTAGATTCGGCTTTTAACCCAATCCAAGAGGTTCGACTTAAGGGTCTGTTTAGGTTTGCCTGCGGAGGTGGCTAACACATATTTTCAATGAGAAGTGATTCTCTTAAAATAAACTAAGAGGTCGTTGAGAGTTGAAAAAAGTAGTTTATCCTAATTAAATGATTCTCTATCCTAATTTTAAGAGTTTAGGGCGGTAAAGAATCAAAGAGAACCACTTTTAGCCACAAAGCCACTTCACAAGAGAATTAGGGGAGCACAACCGGAGAATAATGACGGACCCTAAGCCAGGAGAAATGGAAACCGTTAAGGTTGGTGAGCTACTGGTACCAAGGACACTGCCAAATTATGGAACACTGATGATGGTGTGGTGACCAATTAGTGTACGTACTAGCGCTCATCCATTCTCATCTGCATCATCATCTTACTTTCATCTCAAGCAAAGCTGATAACTGTTGTCGCTGGTACGACACCCTTATATATATAAAAAACTATTGTCGCGCTGGTACGTGTAAGTTACATAATAATTAATTGAGTTTGGATTCTCGAATTAATTAAATTGATTAATGTAGTGTTTTATGTGCAAGATTCTGCTCCACAAGACCACAACTACTACACTCATCACACATTTATTGGATAGTACAACAGCCATATATACAAATTAATGCAACAATCTAAACCTACGATTTAATTTTAAGAAACAGACAAACAGTATAATGACGCGAGACTCCTTAATTTCTTCGTATGAAGAACAGAAGAAGTGTTTTTTTTTTTTTTAAAGAAGTATATTTTGTAGAGCGTGACATGAATCAATAGATTCTGAATAGATATACATAAGCGTGGACATTTTTTACTATATATACTGTGCAAAGTAGTAATGAAATACAGTATAGTGCAACATACTCCCTAGATTCTCTCTTTGCAGCGACAACTGACAAAAAGTTTCCCAAGCAAAACAAACATGCAGTGCCTTTGCAGCTCATCATCAAGACAAGATTACAGGAGCTTAATCAGTTTAGAAAATAGTACAGGTACAGTTAACATTTCCACCGACCATTAGCTATAGCTATAAGGATCAATTATATATGTATATACATGGAAAAAGATGAGCTGAAACATCATTCACATGGCGCGTGCAGGGTCCAAATTTGCATCATGGCACACTACAGTTTGGACCTGGGCAACATACAAACAAAGGCAGGGGAGAGGAGATTGCAGCTTCACGTGGCTGCCACCTACTGTCTTCTCATGGGGCCATGACTCATGTGCCCCCTCCTCAAAAAGAAACTCACTCGATCTCGCCAGCTAATCTTCAGTGAGTATTACACTCTCACAAGTCACAGCTAAGCTAGTACTACTAATAATTCAATGAAGACTCTCACATAGAATGCAGTGAGATTTTTTTTGGGGGGTTTCAGCCCTTTAATTGCATGCCTTTTTCTTTTGAGATTACACGGTACAACGCAGACACTCAACACGCACGCACACTCACCCCTACGAACACACATACGCAAACCCTACCCCTATGAAGACCTTCGAAGGACCGAAATGGCAATCTTGAAGTTCACGGTCACCACAGCGCCCATTGCCGATGGGGACGTCGCTACCACTTAATGCGGCAAATACGAAAATCCCGAATAAACCCGGATATAAAAGTGTCGCACCCAGCGATTTGAACCCCGCGGGTGGGAGCCCACAACCAATGGCAAGGCCATTGCGCTATGAACCTTGGAAACCAACTCAAGAAAGTTTCATCTACACAAAATTCTCGCCTCTTCTTAAAAAACGTTGTCATGTCATAAAAAAATACTTATGTGACAACCTATTTTATGAAGATGAAACTTCCATTGAAATTAGTCTTAGGCCCCGTTTGGAACGGAGTATTTCCAAATTTTGAAGGAAATCGATTCCTATAGTTTCTATTGACGCCATTCTGTTTGGAACGAAGGAAATGAGCCTACCCGTTCCGGAGGAAAGGAAGGATTCGCTCGCAAAATACAGGAAATAAAGAATCCAGTCCGAGCTCATGGTTTCGCGGAAGTCCGAGGCAAATCACGTGGTCCGTCGCCCGTGGAGAGAGGAAGCGGAGGCTTCGACGGGTTAGCTAGGATTCTTAGGAATAAACAAATCATCATCCTTGCCGTACGTAGAAGGCCTGGGCCGCTGGCCGTGGTTTCAGGATGTCAGTTACGAATTCTTTTCCTTTTAATAATCAATAATCAATAATCTTGCACTTCTGTTACTATTTTCTCATGCACTTCGGTTACTATTTTCTCTCTCATATATCATGTCATCGGAGTAAATTATCATGCAGATTCACTAGAAAAGAGTAATAATCGCATATGTTTATTTGCTATAATTAAAATTTAGCTTTGTACTCGTAAATATTCAAAATAAGAACAAATCAAATATTCATCTCTTTAATTATACCTTACATTTTGGAAATCCTATGTTATAAATTCCTCACGCTTCCAAACACCTCTATTTGTATCTTCCTCAGATTTTTTCATTCCTCCTCGCTTTCCCACAACACTCTTACCTTTATTCCTAATGTTTTCCTACCATTCCTCCTCTGCTTTTATATTCCTCCATTCCAAACAGGCCCTTAGAGGGCGAGGGTGCCAATTAGCACAAATCACTTTCAAGGTATTATTCTTTCAAGAACCAAGAGACGGGATGACAGGATTTATCTCAATTTCTTTTGTTACGTTCTAAAAAAAACTTTTTTTTATTGTGTAGCTACTGAGTAGTAATTACTTTTGTGTCATTATTACTTTGAAAAAATGTCGAGGAAAGAAAGCAAAAACATGGGCCTAGAACAGTAGTAGGGACTTGAAAAGGACCCATGAATCTTGCATTTCTGTCCAATCAACAGAAAACTTGTTCTTTTCAGTAAACCTAAAGGCATGGATGGTCCTTGATGTTACATTTCCACCGTTGAGCGTGACTTGGTACCATGCATAATTCGTCAGTTTACCATCTTTTCTTCCCCTCACGGGATAAATCACATGTACTTATGCAGATTTTCCAATGCATCAATCACATACAGATCTCTGCCTATTTTTCTTTAATAAATCACCACCAAGTAAGCTGCTTGATGGTAGTATTTCCATGACTAGCCTGGTCAAACGCAGCAAAACCCGGTCAAAAGCGAAGCAGGGACTGATCCTTGACAGCTCATTGGGAAGAGTCGGTACACTAATCTACTCCTCCACTGTGATTCAATTCAATAAACAAATCAGTACAAAAGACATGTACATTTGGATAGATCTCCTTAGCACTCAACACTATAATCAAACCCAATCAACACCTACCAAAAGGACCCCTAATATAATACGAGACAATTGCTACATGGAGCGAGATAAAAAAGAAAGTGATGATTCCCCGGCCATGAGAAAAACAAATGCAAACAGTAACATCAGGTTCCGTCATGATTCAGAGATTTCAACCAATTCTTACCCAATTTTCAGTTTTTGTTATTTTGATTGATGTCTCACTCACTCCCATTCTTGAAAAACAGAGGCAATTACAATTACCTTACTAAGTGAATGAATAGAAACAAAGAAAACGCCAACGGCAAGAAACCAAAATCCTTTAACAGCGCACTTTACATTAAATCTTTAACAGTAGAGTAGACAGTAACTTAAAATTAAACTGAAATCTTACTGTAACGTCAGCAAATAAAACTGGCTTTATTTTGTTTCCCCCCTCATTCATGCCGGCTTAAACAAACATGGTTGAAAGATCGAGCGCGTCAGTATTACGAATTGAGGTGCCTCCAACTCCAAACAAAAGGCAAAGATAAAAGGGAAAAAGGTGGAGGGAGGCCATTGATAGAGACCACGAGCTGTTCTAGAAGTCACCGCGCTGCAGCTCAGGGGGGCTGCTGCCCCTGGATCTCGCCATCGCCATTGCCGCTGCGCCCTACCTACTGCTCCTGCTCCTAGTCCTAGACCCCTCCTACTCCAGCAGGTGTTTTGGATCGCATTGCGTCGTGCTAGGGATTCCGTGGTCTGCTGCCTGCGCGCGGGAGTGGGACAGTGTGAGTACTCCCTCCCTGCTTCTTGATTCGTCTCTCTGATTGTGTTTTTTAGAGCCACTGCTTTTTTATCTTCTTGTTTATCTGCTATTGATATTTGTGGAGTGGGTTTCATGCGGCTTAATTTCTGCGAGAAAGATGGCGTTTTGATGGTAGATTTTTTCGGCTTGATTTCGGCAGCTAATTAAGCAGCCGCAGATACCAGTTTTCTTCGAGTATCCGCTTTTGTCGGATTGATTTCTCAAGTGCTCGCAGATTTCCAATCTTCTGGGCATATTCTTCTTTCCTTTTTTCCCTTCCATAGAGCGCGAAAGATCTCATTTTGATATGCTAAACAGCTGCAATTGTATCTTAATTTGCTTCGTTCTCCTCCGTTGAAGATCTCATTGGGGCGTTTCTCCAAGATTTACATCTGCATAGCGTTTGTCTCGATGCTGTTGTCTGTTCTGCATTTGGTCCTAGTGGCCGGCATTTCTTTGGCTCTTCATGCTGCTCCCTTGATCTAGGCCAAATTTTGACAACTAGCCCATCCAATTTACACAAGCTACTAGTTGTCTGGCTTTATTTACGGTTCTACTCTTTGAGGATTTGGCAACTACATTTCAAGTATTAAGCTTCAACGCAGAGTTTGATATTGGCGGGCCTGCTGTTCAGAGGAATTGAGATGGACAAGAAGAATTACCCTCCATCGCCGTCGCCAAGGTCGACTGAGAAGTCTGGAAGAGAATTGAGATCCGGGGATGGCAATGGCAGCACAAACACCAATAGTAACACCATCTCAAAAGGTGACAGGGAGAAAGGAGTCAATGTGCAAGTCATTCTAAGATGCAGGTGGAGAGGGCTCAGTAGTTCAAGCTTAAAAGTTCATTCTAACTTTGTTTTGTTATCACAATGCGTGATTTCATTCATTCAGGCCCTTGAGTGATGAAGAAACAAAGTCAAATACTCCGGTGGTTATTTCGTGCAATGAGCGTCGCCGGGAAGTTGCCGCCACTCAAATTATTGCCAATAAGCAGATTGATCGTACATTTGCATTTGATAAGGTATTAGATCACCATGTCCTGTCACTTTCTGTTGAGCAATTATTTGATTGTTCCTTTCGTACTTCAAATTTACCTAGTCTTGTTTACTTCATGTCTGTGTTTTTAACTCAGATTTATTTTGTTTTGAGTAGGTTTTTGGCCCATCATCCAGGCAGAAAGATTTGTTTGAACAATCCATCTCGCCGATAGTAAATGAGGTCCTTGAAGGTTATAATTGTACTATTTTCGCTTATGGGCAGACTGGTACCGGGAAAACTTACACAATGGAGGGAGGTGGGACTAGAAAGACCAAGGTAATTATTTTGTTAGGCATATAATCTGAAGGTGTAGCTTGGATCTGCATTTTGATTGCTAACTGGTTCTTCCAATGTCTAGAACGGTGAACTTCCAACTGATGCTGGTGTTATCCCAAGGGCTGTAAGGCAAATTTTTGACATTCTTGAGTCTCAGTGCGCAGAGTATAGCATGAAAGTCACATTTCTTGAGCTTTACAATGAAGAAATCACTGATCTGTTGGCACCTGAAGAACCAAAGTTCCCTGTTCCTGAAGACAAGACGAAAAAACCTATTGCCCTTATGGAAGATGGAAAGGGGTTTGTTTTTGTTAGAGGACTTGAAGAAGAAGTCGTGTACTCAGCTGGCGAAATCTACAAGATTCTTGACAAGGGGTCTGCAAAGAGGCGTACTGCAGAAACATTGCTGAACAAGCAAAGTAGTAGGTCACACTCTATATTCTCAATCACAATTCACATTAAGGAACTCACTCATGAGGGTGAGGAGATGATCAAAATTGGGAAGCTTAATCTTGTCGATCTAGCTGGTTCAGAAAATATATCACGCTCAGGTGCTAGAGATGTGAGTAACTTCTAAATGTCCAATTATAGATGAAAAAGATCAAATGCTTCTCTCTGATCTTTCAAATTTAATAAAGTACTTTTTAACATTGAATTTACGTTGCAGGGCAGAGCGAGAGAGGCTGGAGAGATCAACAAGAGTTTGCTCACGCTTGGTCGTGTTATTAATGCTCTAGTAGAGCACTCTGGACATGTCCCATACAGGTAACCCTAAGAAAGGCCCTTGACAGCTTTGATTTTAGTAACATATTGCTCAATGACGATTTATGTCTATGTATTTGTTTCAGAGATAGTAAGCTGACAAGGTTGCTGAGAGATTCACTGGGAGGGAAAACAAAGACTTGCATTATTGCTACAATATCACCTTCAGTATATTGCTTAGAAGAGACATTGAGCACACTTTCGATTATGCACACCGTGCAAAAAAATATCAAAAACAAGCCAGAGGTTTTATTTATTCTTTTTTTATTTGTTTGGATGAGTCAATCATATGGATGTTTCGTTATTTCAGACAGTACAGAGTTCACAATTGGTTGCTGTAGGCTAACTTGACCTTATGTAATCCAGGTAAATCAAAGGATGATGAAGTCTGCTATGATCAAGGATTTGTACTATGAAATTGACCGCCTCAAACAAGGTTCTTCTTGCTATTTTTTGTAACTTGGAATGATAAGGATCATACATCTTGTATTCATCCGGTCTCCTATATGTATCTAGAGGTGTTTGCTGCAAGAGAGAAGAACGGTATCTATATTCCAAGAGAGCGCTACCTCCAAGAAGAAGCTGAGAAAAAGGTTTGTCTTGAATTTCCAATAAACCTATATGTGATTTTGTTCAGACAAACTGAACCTAGCTTTATTTTATGTATCATCATCTTTTTCAAATTATCCTTCACTTAGGCCATGACAGAGAAAAATTGAACGACTGGGAGCTGATCTGGAGGCTAGGGATAAGGTTAGTTGCCTTAAGCATTTGAAAACAAATGATTGTGTTATTAATGGCTGAGATGTAATTGTTTCTCCCAAATCTGTTATCAGCAATTGGTTGAACTAAAAGAGCTTTATGATGCTGAACAACGTCTGAGTGCAGAGTTGGGTGAAAAACTTGAAAGACTCAGGTATTCTTCCATTCTGTCATCTGGTTTTACAGTCTTAGGCTCTTAGCAAATTGGTTACTTATCACTTCAGTCTTGTCTCTTGATTGTAGAAAGATCTGGAGGACACCAAGAGTGCTCTGCATGATCTAGAGGAAAAATACAATGAAGCAAAGTCTACTATTAAAGAAAAGGAATATGTCATATTTAACCTTCTGAAATCAGGTTTGTTGTGATCACTAATTCATGCAAGACATATTCTGCACATTTTTCTGTGTTCTTTTTGTAAATTTAACTATTTAGTTGATATAAAATTTATAACCTTTCAGGGGTTTCTTGGTTCCTCAATGCTTGGTTTCAATTAATCAGTCCTATGCTTGTTTGTTGGTTTTTTTCCATTCATTCAATAACAAGTACTTTTGTTTCCTCCACAGAAAAATCACTAGTGGACTGTGCATATAACCTTCGTATGGAGTTAGAAAATGCAGCAGCAGATGTTTCTGGGCTATTCTCCAAAATAGGTTAGGGATCTTAACTATTTCTTAATACCAGGGATCTTAACCGATCACTCCTTTGTGACTGTTATGGACTTGATCTCACGTTAGTGGACACTATTCTTCCCTACTTGCAGAGCGCAAGGACAGGATAGAAGATGGGAACAGGTCGATAGTGCAGAGATTTAGGTTTCAACTGACCCATCAGCTAGATGCCTTGCATAAAACTGTATCCAGTTCTGTCATGCAACAGGAGAACCACCTTAATGAAATGGAACATGATATGCAATCCTTTGTGTCTTCAAAAGATGAGGTAATTCAGTCTCTTAAGTTTTTCAATGCCTTAGTTTTGTGAAATGCTATGCAAGAGTATTTATTGATATGTATCAATTATCCATGTTTAGGCTGCACAAGGGCTAAGAGAGAGTGTACAAAAGCTCAAAGTCTTGCATGGTTCTGGTATCACTGCTTTGGATGATTTAGCAGGTGAAATTGACATGAATTCACGAACAACATTTGAGAGATTGAATTCACAAATACAATCACATACGCCAGGCCTTGAGAAAGTAAGTTCATTTCAGTTGGTCTAATGTGAATGCAGTGGCTTTTGCAACATTTCTGATTGCTTATTTCTGTTTGTAGTGTTTTGGAGGAATTGCTTCAGAAGCAGATAACTTGTTAAATGAGCTTCAGTGCAGCCTGTCAAAAAGAAGAAGAGACTAGCCCATTTTGCAAAGAAACAGAGGGAGGTCTGCATCTTATCGAAGCATAAAATCATTTGCTGTTCTCCTAATCTGCTTTGTGTTGTAACTTTTGTTATTGGGTGCAGGGACACCTGAGAGCTGTGGAAGCATCACGGTCCATCTCAAAGATTACTGCTGGTTTCTTCCACTCGCTAGATGTTCATGCATCTAAGCTCACCAGTATTTTGGAAGACACACAAAGCGTGCAAGATCAACAACTTGTTGACCTTGAAAAGAAATTTGAGGTGTTTATTGCACAAACTTTATGCGGTTCACTGTCTGTTATGATATCACAATATAGCATAATTTATTATTTTTAACAGGAGTGTGCAGCTAATGAAGAAAAACAACTTCTAGAGAAGGTGGCGGAGATGCTTGCAAGTTCCAATGCACGGAAGAAGAAGCTGGTAATCAATTGTTTAAGCAGTTTAAACTTTGTTTTGTACCCACCTGATTAATGTCATCATGTAAATGATGTGCTACAAAAATAAGTAATGTTCTCATGGATAGATGACCTGAATTATCACACCACTGCTACACACTGTTCATCATGAGCATGCATTGCAGGTCCAAACAGCAGTAGGCAGCCTTCGCGAGGGCGCTGTAAACAGAACAAATCACCTGCAGAAAGAAATTTCAACAGCCCAGGACTTTACCTCATCCGTGCGGGAAAAGTGGGGCTTTTACATGGAAGAAACCGAGAAGAATTATATTGAGGATACCACTGCAGTTGACAGTGGAAGGTCTTGCTTGGCCGGTGCTTGTAGAATGGTCAGTAAAGCATCATGTGATGGTGGTTCCTTCCGATCAAAGCTTGAATGTTCTTAAACTTTTTTACCTTAACTTGGAAATTTATTGCAGCAAGGCGAAGGTTACCATGGGTGCACAACAATGGAAGAATGCGGAGGATTCTCTATTCAGCCTTGGCAAAGGAAATGTGGAATCTGTAGATTCTATAGTCAGGTACCAGAATAGGAATTTGACATGGGCAATAAAAAATCCCTCTGTTGAAATGAATGGTAGGCGATGAGTATGTGCTGAAGTGCTTGTGTATAACAGGACTGGAACAGAGGCCAACCAAGTACTGCGTTCCAAATTGTCATCTGCAGCATCGTCAACTCTTGAAGATATAGATGTTGCAAACAAGGCTCTCCTTTCTTCAATTGACAGTAAGACAACACTCTGAAACTTGGCCTCACTTAAAAAAAAAAAAAACTGGCCTCACCTAAGTGCATAGGCATGAACAGGTTCCTTTTCTTACAACCTATTCCTGCCATTTCAGGCTCGCTGAAACTTGACCATGACGCGTGCGCAAACATTGGTGCGATTCTTACGCCGTGCCATGGAGAAATGAGGGAGCTGAAGGGGGAACATCACCACAAGGTTGTGGAGATCAGTGAAAACGCTGGGAAATGCCTTGAGGAAGAGTATCTGGTGAGCAGTCATGAAAAAAAGCTAACACGTTGTTAAGAAAATGCAATCTTCTCTTTTATTTGTGACTGATGAAATCGCCACTGCACCTTGAAATTGAACAGGTGGATGAACCATCGTGTTCGACGCCAAGGAGAAGGCAGATCGACCTGCCAAGTGTAGAGTCAATAGAGGAGCTGCGAACCCCAGACTACGACGAGCTTCTCAAGTCGTTCCGAGTCGAGGGGGGGAGCTGGAAGCAGCAGGCAAATGGAGACAGAAGACGTTTGTCAGAGGTGTCTCAGGAACCAACAGTCATGGATTCAAGAATTCCTCTCATAGGAAGAAATTAGATTTACCAAAAGCTTGTAAAAAGAAAAGGAGGAAGAAGAAAGAGATGTTTTTAGATTTACCTTTTCCATATTGGTGTTGATAGTGGCATTGGTTAACTGCTGTTTGTTTGGTTGATGTTTGTTTGTTCTTAGGGCGGTCTACTTGTATAGTGAGTCATATATACCTGCTATCGCATCATTGATTGTGTTGTAATATATGCTGGTGTCCACCAGGTGTAGTTAGCCTGTCTGCCCTAAAGCCCTAGTGTCAGTTATTTGCCCAACTCTTGTTTTAGGATACGTGTTAGTACCAGATGGCGTTAGTCAATACAGTAGTATGGCTGCCATGATAATACTAACAAAAAAAGTGTGGATGGTGAAACGTAGAAATGCTGCATTGACCTTTTTATACATACCAAGTGAAATGGCAGTTGTAAACTATAGCATGATTTTTTTCTCAAAAAGAAAAAAACTATAGCATGATTTATTTATTTATTACACTAGCACCTGCTAGCTATTATTGACCTCTACACATCTGCGCTCTAAGTGTGTAAAATTAGAGCCATCAGACAGCTGTGGCCGCTTGGCTGGACACTGCCTGCTGTTTCAAGGCTACTGAGGCAGGCAGGCAGCATTCGTAACAAAGCATCAGACGCCAGAATTCAGCAGCCTCTAAACGGAAGAAATCATCCATTATCAACAGCGCCATTTCATTTCATCCAAACATGAACACACATACCACATAAAAAGCCTAATAAATTTAAGATTAGAAGTGTGTCACAGCTGCTGCTGCTGCAGCAGCAGCACACTAGGGGAAAAAAAGGTAAACTACAGGTGCCCATTTAAATTATGGCAAGGATGTACAAGCTATCTCAACTACAAAAGATCGATTTTGGCGGAGTCAAGGCCTCGTGCAGCAGTTTCTGCTATGGTGTCCCAGGTGCATATATGTATAATAGCAACAAGAAAATGAATGCCGTCTTCTATCCTGCAAAACAAAGAAATAGCCGTCAAAATGGGGTTCATGGATGTAGGGACAGCAGGGTTTGCGTCGTCCAATGGTTAGAAAACAAGTGCTGTTATCGGAAATTCAGAATATTTGCTGAAACGAGGATGGATGCTACTGGGAAGTCCTTTCCTCGTTTGATATCTAGTATGATGAGCTATTTGTGATTATCATTTGAAATACATAAACATATATTTGCAGAGAACTACATATCTATGACTGGACATGAAGACTCAGTGGTATGCTGCCCTGAAACTACATGATGAATTAGAGCATATAGATATCCTAAATGAAGTGGGGCTACCGCATCCTGACTATAACTGAGCACGGCATGCAAAGCTGGGTACCAAATATATATTACTGGCATAGGAAAACTGCCTTGGTGCTAACTTCATGTATGACATCATAAAATTCAAGCCACACTATGATAATCACAGGCCACACTGATAAATCACATGTCAAAAGAAAGCAGGAAACACATAAGAACTATAAGATGATAATATAATCCTGCAGAAAGTATAACATGACAATTTCACTATAAAACAGAATGAGCTGTGCTGAAAACCCACTTAGCATTTCTAGTTTACATTATTGCAGCTTAGAGGGAAAGAGAAACAACACTAAAAATGAAACAAATTCTCCTAATACTAGCCAACTGTAGCAATAAGAACACAGATGAAATATAGTTTCTGCAGAAATTACCTATGCTGACCCTCAACACATTCTAGCTCATTGAACCATCATATGTTCTTATTCATGGCGGGGTAGCATCCACAGTGGTGGTTTCAGGGAGTGCAGTATTGGTTTTATTCTGTTCTGGGAGTGACTGCCAAGTTGCTGTATTATCAGCCCCGCTGCCCGGTTTTGCATCTATTGAATTTGAGGCACCATCATCTGGCCGTGTATCAATGTAAACAACTCCACCTGTATCAATGTAAACAACTCCACCGTCCAGGCCAGAAGATGGATTCTGAGATGGATGATTTCCCTCAGCGTTAGCTTCTACTGACAATGTATCTCCATGGTCTGTCTTTTGTTTTTTTGCATTGCTTGCTGAAGGGGTGCCAGTGCCATCCTCATCAATATCATCGTTTGCAGGATCAGAGGTATCCCTCCTTGGTCTCTTCCATTTCTTTGTAGATGATGTGCCATCATCCTCAAAATCTTCCTCCTCCCTGCCCCTGTGTAGATAGGTCCACAATTTTTTGTCATTATCATATAGCACACAAGGGTCGCGTTCATAATGCAAACGATCAAGAGCTCCACTGACGACTGCATTAACTGAAGCCTCTTTATTGGCTTCTTCATGGTTTAGGTATTGTGAATCCCTGAGTAGTGTGCAGACATCAGCTCTAGTTCCAGTTCTTGCAGGCAACCTCGCCGCAGCATCCCTTACAAGACAGAGGATAGTGACATGTGGCGGTCGATCAGGTAAGAGCATGGGGTGACCCCTTGCTTTCGCTGTTGGCTTTCCACCTCCTCTTCTCAAGGGAGCAACTATAGACTTCTCCCCATCAACAGCAGTATAGCAAAATGCTCTATCAGGTATTGAGTACCTCAAATATTCCTCACGCTGAAAATATGCCCTTGCTTCATCTGAGCTTGGGCTTATTGTGTTCAGACTTTTCTGTGCTTTAAGCTCCTTGAACCTTTCCTTCAAATCCAAGTTTGCAGGATTTGGTGGTGGAGGTGGTGGAAGGGAACCTATCTGCTTCAGGGTTTCCTGACCACTTTTTAGCCAATTAGAAAATGCATCAACCAACTTAACAAGCATCTTGTGTGGTATACTCCATGCTTCAGCAGAAGTTTCTTCATCGGGGTCATCATATGATGAAACAGAAGGTACTGGACCAACCCAGAACCAACTTTTGTTTGACTTCTCATAAGCAACTAATGCTTTCCAGCCCTTTGCACCTAGAGGAGCTGTTCTAGATGAAAGTACTTTCAATACTCCTCGAACTAAATCCTGGAGGGGCTCCTGTGTTTCAAGTATCCTAGGATCTCCAGGATTTGCTCTAATTCGATTGACAATCTCTTGAACAGTAAGCGCTGGTCCATTGATTGGTACAGTTTGTTCTGCAGCACTGGCATTTGCACCCTCATGTTCTGCAGCACTGGCATTTGCACCCTCATGTTCTGCAGCACTGGCATTCGCACCCTCATGTTCTGCAGCACTGGCATTTGCACCCTCAAGGACCTGTTCAGTTTGATCTGTTGTGCTTTGTTGTTGATGAGGAGTTTTGCGGCGTTCTTCACTGTTCAACCATTTTTTGCCCTCCTCTCCATCTGGTTGCTTCACTGTGGCTGGAGTACCCTCAGCAGGAGCGACCATAGCCTTCTTTTTACGGCGCAGTTAACAGATGTACAACAGAGAATGAAAAACCAGTATGGATCGTTGGTGTTATCGGTACATACTTCTTCTTCTCAGGCTTCTCAACCTTCTCAGGCTTCTCGGGCTTCTCAGGCTCTGCAGTTACCACATTATTTTCGGGTACAGTAGCAGCTGGTTCTGCTACAACAACTGCATCTGCAGTGCTGCTCTCTGGCTTCCTTTTGCTTTTCTTCTTGGATCCACCAATGTTCTCAGCAACCTTTGGGCCAGATGACAAATGTTCACCATGCTCATCCAGGCTAGGAACTTCGACTCTTCCTTTTGCTTTTTTGGAGCTAGAGCTGACTCTTTCAGTGCCACCACAATCACCATTCGAATCTTGGACTGCATGGCCTGATCGACTGGCAAGCTTTTCATTCTCCGCCAACCTGGACGGGTCATTGGCATTTTCATTGACTTCACGCAGATCGGAGTTATCATAAACATGCATGTCCAGATTTGCCACCCCTTTCCGTTTCCTTTCACCACTTGCTGCTGGAGGTTTCATGACATCACTAATCTGTTCTGTCATCATCACATCCACATCACGTAAATAACCAGTCTCTGAAACCTTCCCTTTGAATCCTTTGCTCTGGGAGGGTTCTAAATCTGCATCAGCAGTAGGATAGTTCATTTTGGCCACTTTAGCAAGCTTGTTTGACTTTTTGGTACCATGTGCTGGTCTATGATACCCAGAATGGTGACGCTCTGTCTTCCGTTCGAGATAATGCACTTCCCCGCTATCTTCAAACTTTTCCGATGAATCAGATTCTGTCTCCTCACTTTGAGCATATACAGCATTGCTCCTGGAGCGCTTCTGGCCACTCCTATCTAGCTGTGTACTGGATTTACCAGACATCTTCGCTTGTGATATCTTGCTTCTAGGGTCAGAACTAACATGGGCATCATTAACCTGTTGCTCAATACTTTTATAGGACTTAACCTTCAGGCCATAACCAGCTTGATCTTTCCTGCTCCTGTAATCACCTGCAGACTGCCCCATCTGCCAGTCATCTAGGTTACCAGTGTGGGTTTCAGATGGCCAGTTCATCTCATCACCCATTTGAGCTTTATTAGTATGCACTCCTTTTCCACCTTGTACCCAGTCTCTCTCTGAGTACCTTGCATTCCTTCTGGTGTCAAAATATGGAGGATCATATGCTGCTGCTAAGGTGACTCCCTGATTAACACTGGGATTCCTGCCATAGTAGTAAGGAGAGGCAGTATGGCTATCACTGTAATTATTTCCATACTGATTGCCATCATAGCTTGTAGTCAATTCCTTCTTCTTCACTGGCTTGGGCAGCAGCCTCGGAAACCGAGATCTCGACGAATCCCTTTCATATCCTAGGTCCTCCGAGTAAAGGCCGTCTATGCTCCTGTGATGCTTCCCTTTATGTGCGCCTGAATCATACCCATACGCATTATGATCTTGACGAGAAATCTCAGAGAGTGCCAGCACAGCATCGCGACTAAACCCTCCCATGTACTCCTCATCCACTCCTTTCGGGCGTACCCACCGCGCAGCAGCCCCTTGGACTTCTCCTTCACTAACTTCCCTGCCTTCTTCTGTCCACTCTTATCATGCTTGAACCGAGCTAAAACCTGATCCCCCGACCCCTGCTCTCGAATCAGTCTCCGATCCAGCCCGCCTCGCTGAATCCAGAGCTTTTCTCTGCTGCTGCTGTTGCTGCAGTTGCTTCTGTGCCTTCAACGTGTCCAACATCCTCAGCCTCTCATCAAGGCTGTACCCCTCGCGGCCCTTCCAGCAATCCTTGATCTCCCGAAGCCCCCGCACCATGGAGTTGTGGTAGCTCTGCAGCCAGTAGTAATGCTTGCGCCGCTCCATGAAGCGGGTGCCACGGCGGTACAAACTGACCCTAGGGTCGCAGAGCCCGCCCTTGAGGCGCTCGAAGAGGGTGGCCAGGGGCTCCCGAAGTGGAAGTTCTGCCCCGCGAGGAGCTCGACGAGCGTGCGCGCAAAGGTCTCCTGGTCCATGTCGGGCAGCAAGGCAGCGGCGCGCAGCCGCCGTCATCGCTGAGCAGGGTGTTCCAGGTGTCGAGCGAGAGCACGTCGCCGAGTCCGGCGAGGTCATAGAGCTCCAGCGGCACGGCCACGCTCTGGTCCCCGACCTGGCACATCTCGGCACCGGGCTCGCCGAGCTCGGCGACATCCAGCTCGTCAGAGCCCATCCCCGAGTCCCTCTCTTCTTCTTCTTCCTCTTCCTCCTCGAGCTCATCCTCCTCTTCCTCCTCCACCTCCTCTGGCTCCTCGCCTCCGCCGCCGCCACCGTTGTTGTCTTCATCGTCGTCCTCGCCGCCGGCGGAGAAGCCGTCGGCCTCGGACTCCTGCGACGGCGTGGCCCGCGACTCCTCCTCCTCCTCCTCATCGTCTTCTGTGGCATCCGGCGAGGCCTCCCCGCCGCCGTCAAGCCTGGGGAGCCGAACGCCGGCTCCGGTCCTCACGATCGCCATGGCCTCCCACCTATGCCGCAAAAGAAAGAAAACACCGCAACAAAGCCAAAGCAGTTAAAACCCTAGCCCCCCAAATCCACTGCCTCCTCGCAACAGGAAAGAAAGAATCAAGCAGGGGTACACAAGGAGAGAAGCGAAGCTCACTCACCGGAACGACGACCCCGACGCAGGCGGAGCGGATGGGAGCGGCCGGGATGCGGCGGGCGAAACCCTAACCCTAGCACGCGCGCGGCGACGAGCGAGAGACGGGAAAGGGGGGGGCAAGAAGTTGTGATGAGGGGAGGGGCGACGGGGCGCTGGGGGTGCTGAGGGTAAATAGTGGTGTGGGTGGGGGAGGAAGACGACGGCGACGTGGCGCGCGCGGGAGCCGTCGGATCTCCGCCGCGGGGAGTGGCGGCGGGTGGGAAGGGAATAGGGCGCGGGGGCAGGGGGCCGCCCGCAAAAGTGTGTTTTTAGTCGGGGCTTGCGGAGAAGGAGACGGAGACGAGGGAGACGCACACGAGGAAGGGGAAAGCCCCCGCCGCTGACGGGTTCGCGGGCGCGGGGCCCGGTAGCCCGGTAACTCTGGCAGGTGGGCCCCGGTCGCTCTCCTGCCGCGGGTTACCAGGGTTTGCGCGGGAACTTAGCTTCGATCGCGGGCTTTTCCGTTGGTTGACCCGATCATACTCCGTCATCGTCAAATTATATATTAAAAATTGTTTTATCTTTTTTAGATATATGTAATTTTATTATGTATCTAGATATATAGTGAAGAATATGTACCAAGAAAAGCCATGGTATAATTTTAAATAAATGTATTTATCTTAATTAGAAATTTTCTATAATAGTTTTAACTATGTTTTTTTTTCAAAAAAAAAACTATTATTAATATTAATAAATCTAAATAGATATACTATGAAAACATATTTTATAATTAATCTGATAATAATTATCTGGTAATATAGATGTTGATATTTTTAATATATTTGGTCAAGTTTAAAGTTTTGGTTTCTAAAAAATGCATATTTTCTACTAAGACGTAAGGTGTATCTATACCTAATAATAAAACGTGAAAATTTCTGCCAATTTGTCCCTAAATTTCTGTCCGCTCCCATGTTTTCCCCGCCTGCTGTATTCGAGTCGGCGTCGGAGTTCTGGTCCTTGCGTGCCGGTCGAAGTCTCCATATCTGGCGGCCAGCTGGTCGCCCCTGATCTGTGGAGGCCGCCCTTTTCCCTCGGCCTGAAGTCGAATTGCGCCGGAGGACGTGGCTCGCCTGGATGCGGCGCACGCCGGCGAGGCCCGGCAGTTCTGACCGGAAGACCTCTATGAACGGACGTGCTGTCTCACCTCTCTCGCAATCGCGCGTCGTCTCAAGTAGCGGTGCAGCAAGCAATTCCTGTTCCGCATGCTCTATCTACCACTTGTCGTCGGCCTTCTCCTTCGGTAATTACACAGAGGCGGCGCCGCCCAGGAGGCCACGGAACCGTCGTGGCGCAGAAGCACGGGGTGGCGGCGGCGGCGGTGTCGCACTGCAGGAGGGAGACAGAGGACAACCATGCTCGTGGTGAGGCGTTGGCCGCGGAGGGCAAGACCGACGACGGCTATCAGACATGGCCGCGGAGGGCAAGACCGACGATGGCTATCAGACAGCGTTGATCACTAGGCGTCTGCTACTGTGTTGCGTATAGGGTGTATGGTACTGTACTCTGCTCATGAAAATGAAAGGGAAGAAACCCAAATTGAAATTATTTGCTAGGTCCAAATGTAAAAGTGCAAGGCACAATATTTTTCAGATATGGGCTTAATTAATTTATGAAAAGTTTTGTGTTCACTTTATAAAAGTGTTTTCTTTATCTTTTTTCGTTATTATTGCATTTAAATAGCTGGACAATTGAATTTTGAGTAGCGAATTATGCCAAACTCGTAGAGATGGAATCTTTTTTTTAGCTTGGCAAGTTTTTTAGAGTTGGCAAATTACAATATTTGCCAAGTTGAAAATAGCTATCTGGCCGGAGATGCTCTTACTCACAACATGCTTGCAATTTGAGCCTAAAATAAAAATTAATATAAAAATTAGTGATTAGACTGCTGATGAATTTTGGATAAACTTTTGGTATCTGAAATTAAGAAAACATAATAGAATAATATTGGATTACAACTCAAAACAAGGAGTAATTGACTATATTATATATCCCATGTAGACATGGGAGTCAATTAAAAATCAGTTTTGACAATTTATCATTTTATATATCGACAAAGGTGATCTATACAATTAAAGCTGTCCAATTAATGTATTTGTCTCTCCCGGTGCAATGCACAGGCATCTTTTGCTAGTATATACAAAACAAGAAGAACGTGCTATTCTCAATCCGCATAGAGTTTTCCAAGCGTTCTACCATGAAGCTGTCAGAAAAAAAGCTCTCTTTTCTTTTGTACAAAACGTTCGTTCATTCAATTAAAAACAAAAATAAATAAATAAATAAATAAATAGGTAGGGGATTCCCTCCCTACTGGTAAAAAAGAAAATTAGATATGAAGTGCTAGTTTTTTTTTTTTTTTTTGCACGAAAGAAATGTTAGTTTGGGAGACTCAAAAATAAATGGCTCTCTAAATAGTAACCATTCCACAACATATTCTTTTTTTTTCCCTCAATTTTTATTTCTTTTTTAAAAATACCATAGCATATATCTTTTCATATGATCAGATCGCACCACGTGCTCCCTCTCCATCCTCTTGACGCAAAAGATGATGACCGCAGGGGGGGGCGATGTCCCCACCCGTATTTCATTAAGAAGAAGTCTCACCAAATCCCTGGAAAACCCCCAACCCCACCCCCGCCCCCCGGAGCGCACATACCCGTGAGATGGGTCAGGCTTCACACCATGCTTTGGCACACGGGGGGCCGACGAGGGGATTTTTTTTGTGGGAAATCATGCGTCCCGGAGGACTCGAACCCATGACCGGTGGCCTCCCAACCGGAGGTGCTCACCAACGGAGCTGCTCAGTTCCCCCATTTCTACTAACACCCAAATGACCCAATCACTATGACTGCCAGGAGTAGCATACGTCTTTGAACCTTGTTTTGCGCTGAAGAGCCAAGCCTTATATTAATTGGTTGATGAACATGGTTGCTATTTTGGCTTCTGAAAGTTCATCTTGCCTTATTAGCCTCTTGAAACCCCTACTTGATCTCCTTGCAAGGTTACCAACACTACTACAAAAAATCTTTTCCAAGGCATTTTCATTTTATTAACTAAGGTGGTTTTTAAAAAGAAAAGTCATGGTTAATGCATTGATTAAGTGTGATGGTTTTAATTAATCGTGACAGTTATAAATACTAATAACTCTAATTAATATTAATAACTTTAATAAATAGATATTTATGAAAATAGATTTTATAATTAGTTTAATAATGGTTATCTGGTACGAAAAATAATGATAAATTTTTAATAGATTGGTTCAATTTTTAAAGTTTTGAGGTTTCACAAAAAAAGAAACATATTTTCTAAGACAGAAGGTGTTTACTCCTACAAAACAAGAAGAATAGACTATCTTAGCACTTTGTTTGTTTTATAAAAAATACCATAGCATATATCTCTTCATATGATCAGATCTCACATGGTGCTTTGAGTCCTCCCCGCCGCACTTTGCTCCACTGTTCAGCTGCGAAAACGCAAGGCCACCTTTTAGGTAGTGGTGTTGCATCAATATTGGTCGTTTCTTTGTGTAATATCGATCAAGAGACTTCATGTTAGAATGGCCCAGATATGGCTGTGTTGGCCTCCATTGGTGCTCGTTTAAAGCGTGTTGTATATGCTTGTCTAAATTATTCTTCTTAATACAATGATACATAAATCTTTTTACATATTTGAGGAAAAAAAGTTCTCCCCGCCACGCGCCTCCAGCTCAGCTCACTACTACAGGATTGATTTTGCGTGGTGTTTGGATTTCATTTTCCGTGGCGGGCATTTAAAAAACCACCACGGTTAATGTCACGACTAACCGTGGCGGTTATTTTTTATTAACTGTGACGGTTATAATGACCGCCATGGTAAATATCATTAGAACCGTGGCGGTTTTTATAAAAACCGCCACGGTTAATTAGGCCCGCCCAAGAGCCGAAGAGGCCCGATCCGCCTCAAAAAAAGCCCCGTTTTTCGGTCCCATGTATATATACATAGAGCTAGGGTTTCCATCCCAATACCCTCTCCCGAAATATCTCTCACTCTCCGAAAAAACTCTCTCACTCTCCGTCGCGGTTCGCCC
Source organism: Hyparrhenia diplandra (assembly GCA_015847255.1). Classification (NCBI taxonomy): domain Eukaryota; kingdom Viridiplantae; phylum Streptophyta; class Magnoliopsida; order Poales; family Poaceae; genus Hyparrhenia; species Hyparrhenia diplandra. The sequence continues at coordinate 92,413 of JADLZK010008982.1, read as the reverse complement.
CATCCCCTCCCTCCCCGTAGCGCCTCCCCCCTTCCTTTCTCGATGGCGACGGCCAAGGGACGCCCGTCCCGATTCCGGCCCCGAGTAGCACGACGGCGGCGGCGCCAAGGGACGCCCTCTCCCTAGCCCGGCGCTTCCCGTCGCGATGGGCTTGGCCGCCTCCTCCACATCCGAGGGTTGGAGGGCGCAACCCGCGGCGGCGGCCCTCGCCCTCCCCAACTCTCCAATCGACGGCGGCGGCCCTCCCGGCGCTCAAGCGGCGGCGCGGCCCTCCCAAGCGCTGGCCGGATCAAATCCCCGCGGCGGATCCGCGGCCGTGGTGGCCGGATCTGCTGCCGCGGCCGGGATCTGCAGCGGGCGGCGCCGGATCGGGCGGCGGCGCGTGCGGCACCACGCCGGCGGCCGCGGATGGGCTCGCGGGACGGGCCCGGATGGGCTCCGTGGGCTCGTTTATTTTTATTTTTTATTTTTATTAACGGTGGCGGGCAAAAAACCGCCACCGGTTCCTCATTTTCCGTGACCCACCGTCCGTGCGTGGCGGGCGAAAAACCGCCACCGAAAATGGATTTTGCCCGCCACGGAAGTTCGGTTATCTAGTAGTGGCTCGCCGCCCTCCTCCACCGTGATCTCGCAACACCACCACTCCAACCCCATCAACTCGCGCTTGCTCTCACCCTTTAACTTTTCATACTTTAAATGGTTGGTCAACTCAAATAATATTAGGAGTATAATAACTTATTCATCAGAATTAAGTACTTTAAGAACAACATACACTTATATACGTTGAAGAAGCATATATCTATCTATGAAGAAGCATCCAAACATGAAACTTATAACCTTGAAATAAAAGTTATCAAATACTTCCCCATTCCAAATTATAAGTAGTCGTTCTGACTTCTTTGGCCTAAAAGTGTATTATTATGATAGCATGCATGCATGACCTAACTCTCAGCATGTCTTGCATAACATTTGCGTATATCAGCAAGTACGGTCTCCATGACACAAATTTTAGCACTACAATTTCTCCTATGTAGTCCCTTCGTCACAAAAAAAAAAAAAAAAATGTAATTCTCACTTCCAAGGACAATTCTGTATATTGAATAGTACAGCTGGGGTGGAATATATGTATCACCTTTAGAGAAACAAATATTTATACATACTATTTTCTAAAAATTTGATCAAACTCAACCAAGTTTGACTAGCTCAAAGCATGTATACATTATTTGATTTAGTGCTCCATACATGGTCTGACATATTTGATGTGACACTAGCTTTTTGAAGTTTGAAGAATGAGAAGTAAACACAACCTTGATAAGGTTAAGATGCCGTGTAGGTTGAATCTCTTCTTGTTGTTGGTTAAAATCCGTTACTGGGTTTTTATCAAGAGAAGGAAAGCAATTACAAGCACACCAACGGTGTGTTGGAAACTCCTGTACGTTTTAGAATCTCAAACAGGAATCTGACCTCTCTTGGTCACCTGGATCACTCACCACGTCAGGATTTCTTATTTGCCATTACTGACACCCTCATCTAGGGAGGACAAGATCGAAAGCCTGTCACGAAACAGGAAATGCAAGGTGGGTGATTTGCTTCCATTGAAGCACCTGCTGTCGGGAAGCCAGTCTATTCTATTCACTAGTGAATTGCGCGCGCCCATGCGCGCGAGGATAGACCGAATATAAATAATAAGTACTGCATGTAATCAGTACATATTTAGATAGGATGTTCCTACGGAGAAACAATATAGATAGTAAATGTTCAAACTTAGAGCTAAACATCATACGTATCAATGCATGTGCTATGATGGCTATCTTGACCATCGATAGGATAGTAGGGAAAGCCTAAAGAAGTCATCCGGATGGGAAAAGGTAACGTCGACCGAAGAACATCTGGAACAGCACCTAGGCACCTGTAAAGTAGAACGATTTAGAGCAAGTAAGCAACCTGCAAAGTAGCATCATGTAATTCAAATCAATGAGTTGCTTCTAAGTATTTTTTTAAAACCCAGGGTTGCCTCTGGTTATAAGAGAATGTAAGATTGTTGATGGAATGCAATTTTTATGGAAGAATCGTCATTCAGGGATGGTAGTGAAAGGACACATCATAGTTTCGTGGGTAGACAACGTCTGGCGATGTCGTTAATAGCGAGGGATCTTGTCGAGTCGGGTCTCGGTGAGTATTGACGCCTCGTAAGCCTGCCCTCGAATCATAGTCACCGTCCGAGGTGTCCGCTTTGTATTGGGACGGCGTTAAGCTCCCCTGTTCACCGGAAAAGGCACGAATAATGTGAGGGATTCGTTTATTGAAATCTAATTTATTTATGTGCGTAGGTCAACGCATATCTCATCTCCGTCTTCTTCGACCTCTGGATCATATGCCCGTCACACGAAAACAGTTCAGCTATCAAGGATGAAGAGTAGGTTAGTTCGACTATTAATGGCAAGGTAGGGAGTTATCTTTGTTTGATATGGTAAGAGTCAAGCAAAGACTTGTGTCTATGGAAATTGAAGCGCTGCCTTCGGAGAATGGTGGTTCATCTAGGGAAGGTTCCTCATCGAGCTGTGGTGCTTGTAAATAGAGATAGGTTCTCATTGTGACTTGGAAGGTAATGTTTTGTGCGCGTTTTCTTTTTTTCATCTTGTAGTGCTATGGTTCCATGGGTTGGAATAGAGTTTTTGCTTTGGGCATAGGCATGGACGCCGCACACTCCTTTTGAGTGGACTAATTGATGTGTCCGGATTTTGCGGATGGATCGAAAGCAATGGTTCTAGCGCGGGCTTGTTGAAGGCGTGTCTTTGAACGCCAAAAAATGTCGATGGTCACCGCAGTGTCCCAATGCACGGTTGTACCACCATATAGGTTGTTCCATGTCCCTAGAAGTGCATCGAGTTGGTCGGTATCGAAATCAGAGCCGCCGCGACCATGTCCCTCTCTCGCAAGGGAACCGAACTCAACGACAAAGTCTGTTCGAACCTTGTTATGGTTAGAGGTATGGCCTCGATAACCAAATTGGGTGTGTATAGCCCGGTGGATGTGGCCGGTTGTGATGGTGCCATCGTTCGGGCGCACATCGGTCACAATAACCGACTTTGTAAAGTCTCAGTATATGGGTACCGACAACTCTAGTGATCGACGATGAAAATTGAACCAAAAAGGCCCCACAGAAATGAAGTGAAAAAATGTTTGTGACAAACGGTGAAGGTATATGGGTAGGACGGTGTCCCGACATGGATCCGATGGGCTTATTTGTTGCTTGTAAACAGGGAGGAAAGGTGCGTCATTTGACGTTCAAGAAATAAATACCCTAATCATAGATTGTGGTTGAGCGGGGGACATACCATTTTCGGAGAGGGGTTTGTGGATTTCCCGAGGATGTAGAGCTGAAGCGCCCGCCTGCCTGTCGTGGGAAAAAGAGGAACCAATGAATCGTATGTTGAGAAACGGAGAAGTTTGAAGTGAGAAAGGAAAAGAGTGGCGCCGCAAGTTGTTTCAACGAGCCGAGTGTGAGGTATCCGGTGGATCTCCCGGAGATTGCCTGCGTCGGACTCACGGGCTAGGGTTTTTGGGTCATGGAGGCTGCATATATACCTTGAGGAGCCTCCCACACCGTCGGATACTATGAGGAGTCGAGTGATGAAATCAAGCACAAAAACATGTAAGCAACCTTGATGAATCAAAGCGAATCGGGCATGGAGCGTAAAGTTTTTTTATCCGTATTCTCATCTTTCAATACAAAGCAATTTATAGGTCCATATATTATATGGGTCCGTCGCATACGATTCAATTTGTTTTATTGAACGCAAAATGGAGGCACGTGAATCTATCATGAAGTGCATAACGTCACCAAACGCCACACGGCAACAAAAAATGCTGTCTAAAGTGAATGTGCATACAACAGAGATGGAGGCTAAACTGCAGGTTCTAGCCTAATCGCTTCTGGTACATATATTACATAACCGTAAGTCGAAGTTACCGCCGATAGTAGCCGCTGAACAAAACGAATGCAAGGATCTGAATCATTGGGGCTCTATACACAAAGGTGTGTTCCCAATCAATAAAACAGATGAGCATAAAATTGATAAGCAAGCAAAGGCCTACCCCGTAGGATTTCATCAGACCCCCACTAACAAGACGACGATAGGCCTAGCCTCATCCCCGCTGTAGACACCTTGAGTGTTGAATGCGAGAGCTCTCTATCCCCATAGAGTGATCTTTATCTCTCGAGTAGCCGAGGTTAGGAGGGACAGAGTTCTCGTGTCGACATCAAGGCTATGCACAATGGTAGAACAAAGCCTATATATACGATATAAATTTTAGGAAGCTACCTTTTTTATTTGTGGTCGGTGCAATATAATCTTCAGATCCAATAAAAATATCCATAAATAAATATAAGATAGCCAAGCAAGAAATGTTTTGGTCTAAATGTGACTCCTTCTCGTTGGATGATAGAAAATAGTACTAAATAATATAACATTTGTTTTCTCTCTTGTGTTTCTTGGTTTAACCTCAAACTACTTGTATTGTAGTTGCACAAGGAAAGATAAATAGGAAGAAGCATAATACAATGGCATAGGTAAGAGATTCGTAGATAAGAAATTCGAGCTATCGTTTTTACGCTACTATGAAAATCTCGCCTTCCTATAGTCCTATCTATCTACTTAAGCAAAAATTCAGCTATAGCTAAGTCAAGGTTACACGCTACTACTAATAAAAAACCAAAGAAACCAAGCTCGTCGCCCTTTCCTTCTCGAAGGTTTGGAAGTATTGGTGTATGATTGTCACAGAGAGCGTAATACCGCCTCTCGAACCAATCGCAAACCGTGACATCAGCCAGACAGTCAATGCACCGATGCATACTCCACCAAATGCAGCGGGTGGGATGTAACGGTTCGCCTTACGCAAGTTTGACTCACGATGGTCCGCATCATCATTTGTTGTTCCCGTAGAATATCCAAAGGTCGAAGACTAAGAAATTACCGTAAGCAACAAAATTGTATGTCTCATAAATTCGGGGCTCAAGATGCAACTTGATTGCTAAAGCCGAATAAAGAAAGATGAAAGGCAAGCCTTTGCCGATTAGGATTAACTCGAGTAGTTTCAATATCTCTCGAAGCAAAATTTAAAAACATGGATCGAACATGTACTTGGGCCATATTGTCCTCATCAACCAAGTTTAAGAACATGGATCAAACAAGTATATTTCTCATTTTCAAGCATAATGACCTCAATCTTTTGGATTAGTCCTCGCATACCGAAAGGGAGAGCTACTCTAGTTTTCTAACGACCTACTATAGTCTCACAAGTACATATCAATCACTACAGATCAGAACCAACTCGCATGCCCGATGGATAGCGAGGGACTAAATTCTTTCACACTTTGATGGTTGCCTAAAGATAAAACTATCGCTTAGTAAATTCACCGGTAGAGATCCCGCTTTTGCCACAGATTAGACTTGCTACCTTAAATGTCTGTCCCGAGCCACTACCCCGAAATAACCATCTTTAGATAATATCTGAAAGTTCATTACCAAAATTCACGATTGCTAAAAAGATAGGCATATCGTACTACTTGCATAGAGTACCGTATAACCATTTTTTATGGATAATTCCATGAATTAAGAATAAAATGAATAATGTCATGAACTCAATAGATAATTGATCATATGGAAATTTTCTGGGCGTGTGACGCCTTTGATAATGCCATAAACAAAAGTTGCAAGGTGTTGATGTATTCCAATCCAAGACACAGAATTGTTAATTCATGGAACATATCAGAAAATATGGTTGGTTCATTCGTAAATGCATCAAGGGAACTGATTATTGGCACACATCTTTGCTTCTTTGCATTCCCGATTATAACAAGCAATAGCACACATCACCTTTGCTTAATACGCAATTGCGCTTTGATCAATCTTTTTACTTTGTGATGTCTTTGCCGCCGGCCGCCGCTATGGTGATTAGCCACCGAGACACCATCCATCGGGCGTTGAGTCCCTAGTTGACGAGGGCGACGAGCATGACAGATCCACAATGATGTCCAAAACCAAAACACCGAGAATGAGATTTGGGAATTGGGGAAAGTATTGGAATTGAGCAGAACAAGCACTCATGAGAGGCCGGTAGTCCAAGGGAACCACGACCTTTGCCGGGGTGATGGACGAGCGCCTCGTGAGGCCGGCACATCCTCGCCTCCCGCCCCGTCGGGGATTTGGCGAACAGGGAGGCCGAGGGAGCAGTGTGTCGGAGGGCGCCGCCCCGCGGCGGCATGCAGGGCGGCGCGTGGCGGCCGGAGGGAGGCATGGTGGGAGTCCCGTGGGGGAGGACAGCAGGCATCCGGTCCCCCATCGACGGCAAAGGCGGGCCCATGGCGTCGTGTCCCCGACAACTCATGAGCTCCGGCGACCGCGGCTCGGCTTTCCATCGTCCGCGCCATGAGCCGACTCCGGCTTCCCGGCGACCTTAGCGCGGCGCCACCCACACCTCTCAGCGCATCCCGGCCCGCGGAAGCTGTCTCGCTGGTCGCACCCGAGACCGTTCGGGCCGACGAGCCACACCCCCGGTGGTTGTGACGAGGCGAGATGTGCCCCGGCGGCGGCACTTTCCCTTCTCGAAAGCAGCGGGCGGCGCCCCTGTCGCCTCAGCCGAATCGGGCCGTGGCGGCGCTTAGCTGGCTGGCAGCAGTCAGCCGTCAGAACCCTGCACCCTAACCTAGAGAGAGAGGAGAAGGGAGGGGGGGCACCTGGCGCCGCCGCCGCCGCGCCGCGCCGCCGCGCCCGCCGCCGTCTGGCCACCGGATCCCGTGCCGCCGCCTGGTCGCGCCGCGTGCGCGCGCGCGCCGCCGGCTGGCTGGCCGGGCCGCCCAGCCCCGCGCCCGCGCTAGAGCCGCGGAGGAGGAGGCGCCGGCGCGCGGCGCGGCCCTCCCGAGACGCCCGCCGCATCGGGAGAAGACGAGAGCGCGAAGGCTTCGGTAGTTTTTTTTTTTTTTTTTTTACCGTGAGGAGAGGCTGTATATATTTGGTAGGGCCGGGCGGGGTGTTATTGCAAAAGGCACATAGTAAAGGGTCCGCTTTGAAAGAAATCCAATCATAGTTACTTGTGGAGGAGGGCCCGAGCGGGTTGAATATGATTTCGTACAAACAGAGGGACTCTTTGCAAAAAAAACGGACCAATCACAGATTTCGGGACGACGTGGGCGCCGTGACCGCCGAGATGCTCCACACCAGATATTACTTTTAAATTAATTGCATGCTGTGAGATTCTTGCAAGGCAGGATCAGGAATACAGTAGGGGCAAACCCCTCCTGTTTTCCTCAAAAAAGGCAGGATCAGGATTGTCCGCTCTTCTTGGGACCCTGCGATCCTGAGATTTGTTGTTCTGTAATCTGCTTCTTCCTCCCCTGTTCCATTGTGTTTCTGGGCAGGGAAATAAAATCTGAGGAGAAACTGAAAATTTCTGTAGTGGTTGCCTTGGCTCTGGCAAGGCAAGTTGGAAAGTGGGACGCGTCGTTGAGCACTCAGCTGCAAATTCCCAAGTTTCCTGGGCCTCGGCATCTTTCCAAGAACTGGGCCCGTTAAGAAGGACGCCGGCGGCGCTGTTGGAAAACCAGATCATCCATCGTTGGCCATTAAAAAAATCCATCGTTGGCCATGGCCATGGCATCGAAAACCCTCCTCCTGCTGTTCGCCGGAGCCGCCCGGTCAGCTGCGGCGGCCACATATCGCGTCGCCCGCTTGGCTGAGCGGAGGGCCCTCTCTCTGAGTCCAGAGCCGGCGGTGGCGGCCACATCTGATGCTCCTCGGTTAAGCGGAGGTCGTTCCGCCGCCGCCGTACATACCCACGGCACGGCTGCACTTCCCACCGCCATGGACGCACCTAGCCCCCGAACCGGATCCTCAAAAGGTAAACATATCATGACTGTTTTGGGTGTTGAACCAGTGCATTGGACCTGCGAATTAAATTGCATTTTGTTTTTTTGCTTAAACATATCATAGATTTGTCCAAGCCAGGTGCAGGTAGGGTGGAGTTTGTGCCAAAGGAGGAGGACCTTGAGTCAGATGAATCCCTGTGGGACCTGTATGAGCGCTGGTGTAAGTTTTTTAACCAGAAGCGAGAACCTGATGAGATGGCTCGCCGGTTCAACAAGTTCAAGAAGAGGGTGTTGGATATCCACCGTATGAACAATGCCGATAATCAATCACGCAAGGTGGGATTAACCCCGTTCTCTGATGGAAAGCTAGCGGAGCTACGTGCCAATCGTGGTGGGAGTGGTTTGGAGCGTGCAAAGAAGTATCCACATTCATTCTGTCTTCTTCACAGAGGTGATGACAAGTGTCTCACGCAAGTCTTCGCTGATTTTGATGTGGTTAGCGGGAAACTTTTGCGGTAATGCTGTCAATGGGGCGTCCGATCCCTGCATCTTCGATCGGACGCCCGTCGCCGTATTGGCCCGGCCCAACAATGCGCACACGATCGGATGCCCGACGCCGTTTGACCCAATTCGTTATTAGTGTAAAAAATCTAATTCCCTTCCGCAAAATCCCATTTCCGCGTCGCCCGCTCCTCATTCCGCATCGTCTTCCGTCGCGGGCTCGCTGATCGCCCAGCGGGGAGCCTCCGCCGCGGGGCTGTGTGCCGCTGCCGGCCGCGGGATCTCCACCGCCCGCCGTCGCCCGATTAAAAACTCTCCCAGCGGCGCTGTCGTACCGGGCTCCTCTGCGTCCCTCTCCGTCGTGGGCTCATTGTTTCACCGCGGGGGATCCTCTCCGCCGCGGGCTGTGCGCCGCTGCCGGCTGCTGGATCTCCACCGCCCCTCTTCGTCGTCGATTGCCCTCTCCCCCGTGACGCGCCGTCGCCCGGCTCTCTTCCTCCGCGCCGCCGTCGTTTTCTACGTCCTCACCTTCCGCGTCGGTGTTTGGCGTGTGGATCATCTCCATCGCACTACTACCGGCGTCTTCCTCCGTCTGCGATGCGGACTCGATGTGCTGGGAAGGTCAACCCGCCGATGGGTAGCGTCTGGGATCAGTACTGATTCGGACAGTGGCGATGACGCGGGCGGAGATGCTGCTATACCTTGCGTGGTTCGCCGTCGTCGTGTGATGGTCAGGAAGAGGCCGGTGGCTAAGACTGATGCTACGATCCAGTCTAGCGATCGGGCCGCCAACCAGAGAGTGTCCAAGGGATGAGGAGGGTCACCCGAAGGTGCTGCCAAGCAACCTGCACTCAACAAGCGCTTGAATCTGCAAGGTATGAGTAGTTGCTAGGGTTTCCATGGAGATTTTGCTGCACATTTTCAGTTTGATGTGGGTTAGGATCTCCTGTTTGTCAGAATGCTAGGGTTTTAGTGTTTCAGTTAGCTGATTGTTCCAGTTAGCATCTCTGAACATACTAGCTAGTTTAACTGAATATTCAGAGCTGCTGTAGAGGGTAATTATAAAATAGTTCTATCAACAGCACACACATTTGTCAAATCATGGCTGTTAAATTGACATGTTATCAGAAATTGAAAGAAAAATATAGATAACATGACTGAATATTTTCTCGGAACAACATGACTGAATATATAACAGCAATAGGTAACTTTCTATACTGTGACTTCCTACCACACCAACCTTGCTTGCTCCTGGTCTACTAGGTGCTGGCCATGACAATGCATTTATGTGCAAGGAAGGCAATGTATATGTCTGAGACGTAGAAATTTTCTATTTGAGAGACAGTAAGCGAACTTTTTCTGTATAATTTGGGTGTTGCTATTTTGTCTTAGTAACCAGCAAACATAACCTGCACACCAACTAGGTTTCCTTGCTTTTTGAACGAAAAAACTAGGTTTCCATGTTAATTAATGGCTCACACAGCTTTTTTTGGTACAAATTTGCCTTGGTGTGAGCTACTTCAGCAAATTTAACTGATTTTCTTACTTTTGTCTCTGTAGTCGACTTTCTGTTTAACCTTCAGTTTGATATATACATTTAGCTATCACCCTGGGACAAGCCCAATGCCCCCAAGTTGACAACTTAGTAGTGTGTCAACATCTCAGGTTGCTGCTCAAGTATATTTCAGTTATGTGTGCAGCCTCTTATATATGTCCTCTTCCATTTGCTTTTCTCCACTAAAGTAGCATATGAGCAGTTTGGCAAGTCTGTTTCTTTATGTTACTCCTGAAGACCTAAACATAACTCTTTCATTTGGCATTTATGTTTTGTTTGTTTTATTAGCAATGTTGCATTGGTAATAGAGTTGTGTTGCAGTTACTTGAACCGTGCTGTTGCATCGTTGAGAATGCAACTTTACAAGTTGCTTGTCACTTTTTCTTTCATTAGTTTGAAATATTTGGAGTCCATCTTTTATGTCTCTATTCTTTATGCGAACAATCAATCACTCATATCTTATGATAGTGCATGCTGGACCATGTTGAACTTGTATTATTTGGACGGTTGCAACTACTCCCATAGGATGTTGCAATGCTTCTTATGATATGTTTAACTAGTCTTAGTCGCCTGTTTGCAAGTAATAAATTGTACGTGTGTTAACTACTTCGAAATGATGTTGCAATTGCAACTACTTTCATTCAAGCTCAAAAATCCGGTTGCGGTCTTACATAACCTCTTCTTTTAACTAGTTATCACTTCCGGATGTAACGATTGGGGAAATGTTCATGTTTCATGACCACATTTTCGGATGTAACAACTAATTTAGCTAGTAGCAACATATAGTTCATATACTTGCAACAATAGTTATACTAGGTTGTTTCATTAGAGCAATTACAGATGCAACAGTGGGGAAATCTTCATGTTTCATAAACACATTTTGAGATGTAACGGCTGATTCAAGTAATTGCAATATAAAACCGAGGTAAATGCAACATAATTTAATTAAAATAGAAGTTAATGCAACATTTTCTGGATCCTAGTAACCCACTAGCTTCATACTGCTTTTTGTCTAGTGTCTGCAACTCGAATGTATGTCTGATTGTTTCTGTAAGCTTTATTATCGCTCTCGCTTTATCTATCATGGCTACACTTTTCTATCAATGTTATTGACTTCACCATACCTATTTTTTTTCCATTCTTCGCCATTGTTAATTTATTGTTTCCATATATGTTGCAAAGTGTCCATTTATGTGTTGCGTTATCATCTTCAACATGTTTCAGTTACCCTAGTTTATAATTGTTTGGGGTATTATGCACTGTTTTTACACTATATGGAAATAGAAATAAAATCTGCATTTATGTGTTGAAGTGTCATTTTCTACATGTTCCGCTTAACCTAGTTTCTTGCATGGGGTGTCACATATCTGTTTAACATGTATGAAACAATAAGCAAAATCTACATTTATGTGTTTGCAGTGTCAATTTTTATATTGTACATATTCAATGCACGCCTCTTTGGCACTTGTGTCAATATATTTTTTTTCTAAATCATTGACCCACTGTTATTTTAACCTCATTATAATTTATTTCTTTTGTGGTTCCTTTCAAAGTATGGTTGTGTTTTTATGTGATGCTTTATATGAATTTTTGGGATGGAAATAAGACCATTCAATTTGATTTGGTTCGTGTTTTTCAATGTCTATTTTTTTTTTTTTAATTTCACTCATTCATATTTGGCATAACTTTTAGTTTCGCCTTATGTTTTTTCAGGGTTATGATGGTCGACTTGCAGGAAGAATGTGGCTAGCCTCCTCCTACTACAGCCCATTGAATGAGATCTCAATTGATGACTTCATCAAGGAGAATCGCCGAATTAGCCAAGGAGATCTTATTACTCTGTGTAGTTAATGTAATGATACTAGAGTTCATGGTAGTAGGGTTTCTCATCTCCGGATCTGTTCTAGGTACTACACGATTTGCATGTGAAGTATGGCAAAAGCATATGAGTTTTTGTTATGCCATTTTCCTGACTGTATGGACAATGTTGCACTGGTATTAGTGGTCTGTTTGCAAGTGCTTAAACCATATGTTGCAATGCTTAAAATCTAAATTAATATGTTTTTTTTTCGCCTTCCATAAGTTGTTTCAGTGGTTCGAAATAATATGTTGCAAGTACTTCCATCTTATGTTTGCCATGCTCCGAACACTATATTGCAATGCTCCTTTTATAACTTGAGAGTGTCTCGTACCATGTTGAACTAGTATTCTTTTTACAAGCAAGTACTTCCTTATGATGTTGCAATGCTCCTTATAACATGAGAGTGTCTAATGGACAATGTTCAACTAGTATTAGTGGCATGTTGCAAGCAATACATTGTGATGTCGCAATGCTCAAAGAGGTTTCTGTAAGAGTTAAGGAGATTGGAGGGGGCAAGTTACAAACTTGGACATGAGAATCAAGGGTAACATCTCATAGTAAGAGTCATAGTAATATAGAAGTTCATATCCGGTGTCATGTGACATGAAAGATCTAGTTGCAACACCACAAAGCATGCCATAGGAGTGTATACATTGTGAAAAAAGACTAGTCGTACTTGAATTTGAACAAGGTTCATGCTGAAATTTGGTGAAGCTAAAACACATTGTTTCGACCATTGGGGCATGTCGAATGTGCTAAAATTAGGAGGTGTTGAGGTGAGAAGAAGAACACGGTTGTTCGCAGGCACATCACTCACATCACGTTGTAACTAGGATCGAAGTAACTAGCACATTTGACATGCCCCAATGGAGTACTTGAGTAGTACCTTATGTAGTAATGTACTCACAACACAAACACACCTCGAATTCCATGCAAGTGTCCATACCTCGAATTCCATGCAAGTGTCCATTCTCTCGAGAGAATTTGAGATTCCAAGAGCCCAAAGACACTTTGGTAGCCAGGTTCTAACAAATTCCCTCACTTATATAGATGCAAAATAAGATATCCTAGCTATGTGTATGACATTTGAGAGGGGCTTTCCTAGGTGTGTTTGTGTCTCCTATCTAGACTAGTTCTCCTAGACCATAGTACAATGCTACCCAAAGCCCTTTGCACCTTTGCTACCACATTATGTTGTCGATGTATGCATTCTTTGCACTTGCCATTCACCAATCGACAACTTAATTTGGCATGGTTGGATTCCTTGCTAACCCTTGCAATCCTCTCCTTGCTAATTTCATGTTCTTATCCGCTCACAAGGCCACAATTGTTTAGTTCAATCCTTGGTGTTGGTGTTCTTGCCCTAGTACATTTCCACCGTTCTCACCTCCAATCTCTCCCACTCCACTCCCCTTAGGGATGTATGAGCGAAACTTGCATTGAACTAGGGTAGGACCAAACCACCCTAGTCCCTCCCCCCTCTTTCGAGCATTGCGACATCACAATGTATTGCTTGCAACATGCCACTAATACTAGTTGAACATTGTCCATTAGACACTCATGTTATAAGGAGCATTGCAACATCATAAGGAAGTACTTGCAACAGTAAAAGAATACTAGTTCAACATGGTACGAGACACTCTCAAGTTATAAAAGGAGCATTGCAATATAGTGTTCCTGAGCATGGCAAACATAAGGTGGAAGTACTTGCAACATATTATTTCGAACCACCGAAACAACTTATGGAAGTAAATCGAAAAACATATTAATTTAGATTTTAAGCATTGCAACATATGGTTTAAGCACTTGCAAATGGACCACTAATACCCGATTACAACATTGTCCATACAATCGAAAAATGGCATAACAAAAACTCATATGCTTTTGCCATACTTCACATGCACTTGTGTAGTACCTAGAACAGATCCTGAGATGAGAAACCCTACTACCATGAACTCTAGTATCATTACATTAACTACACAGAGTAATAAGATCTCCTTGGCTAATTCAAATGATTCTCCTTGATGAAGTCATCAATTGAGATCTCATTCAATGGTCTGTAGTAGGAGGAGGCTAGCCACATTCTTCCCGCAAATGACCATCATAACCTGAAAAAAACATAAGGCCGAAACTAAAAGTTATGCCAAATATGAATGAGTGAAATTAAAAAAAAATAGACATTGAAAAACACGAACCAAATCAAATTGAATGGTCTTATTTCCATCCCAAAAATTCATATAAAGCATCACATAAAAACACAACCATACCTTGAAAGGAACCACAAAAGAAATAAATTATAATGAGGTTAAAATAACAAGGGGTCAATGATTTAGAAAAAAATATATTGACCGCGGTGCCAAAGAGGCGTGCCATGCATTTATAGTGGCCTTTCACTAGATCGGCCCTAGACATAGAAAAATGACAATCATCATACCTCGTCAAGAAGAGATTTCCCCATTGCCCGGTCGATTCCAAAACGTGCATCAAGAGGAACCTGGAGCATTCAAGCCGAGAATCTAGGAGGGTGGGGAAGCATATTCTTTGAAAAATTTATGTGATTAAATGGGTTAATCCCGAAGGATTTGTCAAATAGAGGACTATCTAGCTACATGGCAATTTCTATTGCATGTAAGTTTATAAATTATAAGCAATGGAAACATGCCCCATCGCATATGAAGAACTTCTTTTAAGTTATTTAGGATTTTTTTAGATCATAAATAGTTCGGGGGATAAAATGCATTTATGTTCTTACTTGTTAGGTCATTGAGATTTGTAGCCTCAATTGCACAATGGGGACAAATCAAATTTGGTTCATATATACCTGATCTTTGAAACAAGTTAAAATTGAATAACCGAAGTTGACATTGGTAATCAACGAGAATGTATTGCTCACAAATGTCGACCTAAAGGCCACATGTAGGGGAGAACCTTGTGGATCGCGGTTGTTGTTGCCCGAGGTTGCGGCTTTTGTGGCGATCCAACAAATGTCGGTTGTTGCATATTGGCACTATCAATATCCCGCCATATACCAATGTTACGAACTGCATGAGTAGATGTTTCACATGCTATAATCCCATGTTTCATTGCTACAAATGTAAAAGACTATGCTATCAGTAACCATGGATTGGATCAAATAAACACAAGAAATACATCCTAAATTCAACATCATCCCGGCTAGAACCCATGTTGCAAACTATATAAGCGCATGTCTCATGTTCCATAATAATCTGCTGGCAAACGACGGTATTCACTAGTAGCCACATAGGTCGGATATTTCCACACTTACTATAATGTTTCATGTTACGTAAGCACATAATCCCAAGGTTAAAACACATGTTGGAATGCTTTGCCTAACCATAATGTTTCATGTTCACTAACCACATGTTGCATTTTCCAATCTTCTATTTCATTACCTCGCACGCCATGGATGGTCCTGGACGGCTCCATCTCCTGAGCCCGATAGAACAAATTCATTGAATCCTCCTCGCAACAATGGGAGGGGTGACAGGGCATATGGATGTTTCTCCTGGGGAACTCGATCCCATGTAATATATGACGGCGCGACATTGGGGGCTTCTCAGTTCTTTGCCTTCGGAGAATTCAGAGATGCGATTTCACAAAAATTCACCGAATCGAGGAGAGGAGGCTTGAAGGGGGGGAGGGGGGTGCCGTTGGAGAGCCACGGGGATGTGATTTCGGGAGCGAGGAGTTCGGGGGACTCGTCGTACTGCCGCTTGGGGGGAAGATGGTGCCGCCGTCACGTTGCTTTCGAGCTTGGCGGTGCTAAGCGCTTCGGTTGTGCCGCCGCTTGGGGAAAACCTACCGTCGTACTAGATCGGGGAGGAGATTCGGTGGCGGTGAAGGAGACGCAACGGAGTTCGCCGCTTCGGCGGTCTTTGCTAGCCGTCAGACGAGAACGCCGCCGAAGCCCGGTTGCCGCTGCGCCTTGCTGGATGCGGACAGGGGGCAGCGGCTTTAGTTGGGCGTCGGGATTCGTTGGGTTTGGGGACGGGGAGACGCCGGTGACCGATGTGTGTTGGGCCTTCATTGTTTTTGGAGTTCAGGGGCTCTGCTAGGACCGTCCGATGGGCCGGATGGCCATAGGACGTCCTAGCGCTAGCGCATCCCAACTTTTTGTCTTGGTTCCTTTGGAGAAAGGGAAAGGCATATGTGAAAAGAAGGAAATCTGTGCTGAGTTTGAAGTTGTTTCTGGCAGTTTGTTTGTAGATCTACCTGATGAGGGGCCTGACCTGCAAGTCCTCAAGGGGCTGCTAGTCCCAACTACAGAGATGTTCATGCGCTTCTACCCTCCACGCCTCGACTGAATTTAGTCTCTCTACTAAGGAATGCGAATGTTAGATTGGGTTCCTTTTGCCCAAGAATGCATATGTATATGTAGTTGTGCTTTTGCAAGGCATGCATCTATGTAATAAATCATCATGCTTCTGTGTAAGTTATGCATATGCAAACTATATTATATACTCTGTTTAAGATATTAAGTTTGCCAAAGGGAGTTATAATACTTTCCAGATTCACCTGGTGTAAGTGAGTCGCGCCGCGCCCCCACGCCGCCGCCTCCTCCCGGACTCCACCCCGACGCCACCTCGGCCTCCTCGGCGTCGGCAGCTTGAGTCCTCCCCGCCGCGTGGAGGCGCCCACGCTCTTCTACATGCCCCACTGCGAGGCCGTCCCTCTACGACGCGCTCCTCGCCGCCAACCAGGTCTCCCCCGCGCGCGCAGCTGCGCCGCGTCTCCGTGCTCGGCGACAGCTTCCGCACGATACAAGCTGCAGGCCGAGGAGAGCCGCCCGGGCCGCGCATGTCCTCGCCGCAGAGCGGTCTGCGTGCGAGAAGCGGGTCGGCGAGACGGGGGATCTGGATGAAGACGACTGGTTCGCCCGCGCGTTCAATTAGACGAGCTGGCATTTCTTCGAGGTGCACGGCGAAGTCGATCTGGCCACCGCCATTGCTGCAGGAAGAAGATAAGTTCCAAAGCTTTTTGATTCCGATAAGTTCCAAAGCTCTGTTCATTGCGCAGTTGCCATCTTGTAGTTGTATATATGTTATGTGTTGTTTGATTGGATGCAATGTAGATCAAGATTCAAAATTTAGAATTTTTATATTATCCACACTATATGGTTCTCTAGGGGATGCAAACTTGCAAGGAGCACGTTGATGCCAACTAGGCACACTTGGCTGTTGCTCTGATGAAGTTACTTACTGAAGAGCTTGAACCGTGTTGTGTGTATTATTCGCGCCAGGGATTGAGTTGGGTACTTGGATCAGTAGACTAAAGGGTACCATCAGTTCATGCCAGACAAGTTTCTATCAATGAGATCCAAAATTTATTGTGGACGACAATGTCGACTTGCCCGCCTCCATTGCATTTGCATTGCTACAAGATGGAGATAAGTCCCAAAGGTTTGTTCATTGTGCAGTTGCGATCTTGTAGATGTATATGTTGTGTGTTGCTTGATTGGATGCAATGTGGATCAAGCTTCAAAATTCGAAAATTCCCATGCTATACTATAAGACATGTACTATGTGGGGTGCAGAGTTGCATAGCAGCTATCATTTTTCAAGGGTCACGTCGAAGATGCCAGTTGCCAACTTCTTTCTTTGCCAACTTCGGTGATGTGGTCACAATGAACTTCTGTATCCTGTAACAGAATGCTGGAATCCATTATCTAAAAATGGTTTATTTGGTTTCTTTAAAAAGAACAATGATTTATTCAGGATAGGAAGGATATTGACTCTTGGAACTTGAAAGCATTTTTTGTTGAATTGATTGCCTGGGCATTACATGCACTACACAGGAACACCAAATTGGTAACCTGATGTAGAAACAGGCAGCTTCATTGGAACCTGATGTAGAAACTGACAGTAAGCTCATTGAGCCATTCTGTGTGTGTGTGTGCGCGTGTTTGGCTGAATTGGCATCTTCTCTCTCTTTAAACGTGCAGCCAATATTCGGCACAGCTACCTCTGACGGTGGGCTGCGTGTTACAACTTAAGCGTCATTGGCAGAGCTAGAAAACACCAGGGCTACATGAGAAGGTAATTTTTTTTGACTGTAATCTTTGTTGGTTCTATTTTGACTCCTCTCTAATAGAGTCCTTATTTCACTAAAACTGTGTTCACTGATATGTGTCTATGCCATGCTATAATGCTACTATATCAATGCAATTCATGCGCAAAATAGAAACAAAACTGACAACTTCCACACTTGCTTGCCTGAGGTCCACCCAGACGAACCTTATCCAAAACTACAATATGCTGTCTATCTGCATCAGTACAAATGTTGCTAGAGCTGCAAACTAACAAAGCCATGTTTGCAGAGTTTCAGAACACTCTTTGTTCATAAAACTTGAATACGTACAATATAGTTTGGCAGTATTATATAATGTTCTGACAAATTAAACGACAGTCATCTAACCATGTATAAGAAGATAATTCAGAATCAGAAACATGGTGCGTAGCTGTTCATCATATGGAGTATATCATTACAGCATCTACGCTCACCAACTTGGTTGACTGAATTTATCAAGTCATTTGGTACGATGGATCCTCCAAAATGCAGGCAGGGAGAATATGATTATCAAGGACCAAAACCTGTGGAAAATTCCTGCAAATATTAGGAAGATCGGAGCCGCGCGAAGTCCCAGTCTGATCCGGATGGTATTTGCCAACGCAATCGCCTGACGAATTTCGAAGTTTTGCAGCAGCAGTCCTACACCAACGATGGCGCACACAGCTATTGCGGTTTTGTGAGCAACAGGGGCCATCTCCAGGTACACGGCTAAGGCGAAGGCAACAGCCAAGCTTCTCACTGAGCTCTGCATCAGGTCATTGGATCCGTCGGAATACCTCGCGCGGATTGAGTAGTCAACCGACGGGAAGCCGGCGTAGATCAGCCCGCTGGTGGCAAGCAAGGAGCAGATGAAGGCCAAGGCGACGGCGACGACGAAAGCGTTGAAAAGATAGCTTCCGGCGAGGTTGGGAGCTCCGTCAGCTCGGTAGCCTCCGGGTAGAGTGAAAGCTGCTGCAAATGTCACGGTCGCAACGAGCACGGAGACGATGCCCAGGATTTGCGTAGCGTTTGTTAGTTTCCCCGATTCTTGATCTTCGTCTATTTTCCG
The DNA here is from genome assembly GCA_015847255.1 of Hyparrhenia diplandra. Classification (NCBI taxonomy): domain Eukaryota; kingdom Viridiplantae; phylum Streptophyta; class Magnoliopsida; order Poales; family Poaceae; genus Hyparrhenia; species Hyparrhenia diplandra. Next base: position 73,491 of record JADLZK010008982.1, on the reverse strand, counting down.
GGTATCCTTTTCAAGCAGGTGGTCCATCCGACAGTCACTCCCAGGAGCTTCGGCAATCTCCAACGCGCGGAGTATAAAATAACGTGGATTCTGTAAGGCCAACCAGTTTAGGGTAGTCAGAGCGCATGAAAACATGTATATTTATGTATATATAGCTCTGCCATACACAGTACCATATAACACTTCATACTTTTTGGTACAAAACACTCGATACTTTGACCATCCATTTCGAAAAATCCTTATATTTTTACAATCAATATGAATGGTATATTAATGTATTCTTCGTAATGAATCTAAAAGTATAAATCTTATGTTATGATCTATATTTTTTTTTCTTCAGAAAAAAAAATATGTGCGATTAAGGATCTTCAGAAATGGGGGTCTGACACGTATATTTTAAGAGTAGATTATTAAGAACTCTTGGAGATGGTCTTCTTTATTCCTTCCATTACTTTTTAAAGAATTGTACAACTTTATGTTTTTAGGAGTAAAATTTAGGATAGTTTTGGAGGTGCTCCAAACTCAGCCATTGGATAAAAATCCCAAGGGCATCTTGAATAGTTGGAGTTATCTATTTTTAAATAATTAGGCATCTCACACTTTGAGAAGTCAATAAATGTTAAATGATATTGTATATGTGCATTCCTTTACAGGGATGATTCATGTAATTGTGCATATGCATGTATATAAGCCTATGCGTTATTAAAAAAAAGTCTTTTTTGAAGCGAGAAATAAAAAGAATAATTCTCACCTCACTGTAGTAGAAGAGTCCTCGTCCCGGTATTTTGAACCATGCGAGCTCGATGGCCGTTAGCCCGTCCTTGTTGGATAAATCCAGCCGTACTCGGCGGTTCCGGAAGAGAAGGTCGAAGATCTGCTGGTCTCCAGCCTCCACGGCGAGGTGGAGAGCAGTGTTCCCGTCCTCGTCCTGCATGTTTAGAACCGGCGCGAGCTTGGGATCCTTGGAAGCAAACGCAACAACGCTGGAGATATTCTCCTCCACGGCGACGTGGAGGAAAGTTCTTCCTCGGCCGTCACGCAGGGTGGCGCCGCCAGGGAAGCTCTCGAGCATGACGACGACAGGCTTCAGGCGGCCACTGTAGGCAGCCACATGGATAGGGTATGACCCCTTGTCGTCCGGCTGGCACAGTGCAGATTTGTTAGCTTCTATGAGCCATTTGGTTGGACCTTCCCTTGTCAGGTAACGGAGAAACCAAAAGGGGTAGCCTAGGTGACCCATGATACAATCCACAAACCAACGATAAGCTGAAGATTTCTCTGACCAATCGTCCTCCGATGACGACGCCAAGTGAAGAGGTGTGCTGCCGTGTTTGTCACCTTGCCGAGTGAGGTCCATGATTGGCCAGCTCCTGCAGCGGCACCGTTCCAATAGACGCTGTAGCTCTGCAGTTGTCATGCGCGAACGCGCCCTTGTCATTTATCAGGCATACACGCAACCAGAGTTCGCGAGAGCTCAATAAAAAAAAAAATCAATAGATTTCTTGCATGTAGGGGAAAAAAATGATGACGTGGATTCTAAGAGGCCAGCAGAGTTTTGGCATTGTTCGAGGTGCCTGGTGCCTTTAGATGACCATTTTGCCCTGCTGTGCGACCCGTTTGTCAGCACTCTCTCTTCCTCTAAATTCAAATTCAAATCATTTTGGGATATGGATGAGATCATTTTGGGCTGTTGTTTAAGCCGCGAGGTTTGGCACATTTGGCTCGCCAAGCTTCATATGCAGGATCAGATAACCTCCATCGAAGAAGATGCTATGCACTGGTGGCTCAAATGCATAGGGTGGGGAAAGACCGCCCCACCGACATTATTCTTAAAAGAAATCTCGGTTTTCCCGACCGAGAAAATCCCCGAACCCCAGTCCCGCCCTGACATTAGGAGCCTTGTAGGCCATGAGAACTACGATCCTCAATCCTTCGGAGAGGACTGGGCCGGTATACCAACCAGAGCCCACGGCTCGATTCCTACGGGACCTGGGCCGACTCTTAACTTGGCACACGGGACTGACGAGAGAATTTTTTTAACCACAGCCTGAAATTCACTCCCACAGGGAGTCGAACTCAGACCCGTGGAGTGCCGCTCGAGGATCCTAACCATTAGGCTAGGACCCCTTTGGCCTCAAATTCATAAAGAGGCTACCCAAGGAGATTCGCCGGGGTTTCGACTCATTGTTCTTCCTGTTAGCACAGTTGTGTAGAGCTACTTCAGCTGGTGTCTAGATGCAAATTCTTTAACCATGTAATCCTCTTGTTCTTGCTCGCTAGGTGTTAGTTGGCATGTTTCCTTTGGTAATCAGGGTGTTACCGCGGTTGCTTATGTTTTTGTTGTTAAAAATCTGGTTAATGAAAAATGCTCCTGTTATGGGCGTGGTCTAAAAAAAAGAAAAAAAAAAATCTTCTCCAATAAACCTTGGGCAAAGGCACACCCGAGATAATATGATTCGCGTCTTCATTGTGGTCATGATAGAGGTCACAGGTGACCCCTTTATTGGCTAGGTTAGATTTGCACCAAATTACCGCAACATGTATATTCAGTGGTGCGAGCGAGCCATGTATATTCCATTGTGGTTTCAATCGCTAGGACTGATATGTATGCTAGCTGCTAGACATGTTCAGTTAAATGAAATCCCATGGATGTAAGAAAATAGGTGGTGCAGCGTCTCAGGAAGAAACAGAGTGAAAAGCACAAAAGACGCGAGCACTGGAATAGGGGTGTGTTTAGAGTCCCAAATTCCTCCCCAAATTCCACTATGCAAAAAGAAGATTCCCCATCACATCAAAATGCCGGCACATGCATGGAACATCAAATGTAAAAAAAAACTAATTGAACAATTTAGATGTACTTTGCTACTTTTGAGCCTAGTTACGCCATGGTAGGATAATATTTACCATAAACAAACGAAACGTGCTACAGTGATCGATGTGACATACTTCCAAATTTTTGCCCCAAATTTTGGGCTCCAAACACAGCCTAGATAGAAAAAAGTATAAATAAAATGTCTGTATTCTGCCTGTGCCTACGTACCTTTTCCACGGAAGACACCGATATGCAGGACGTTTTGGCCATCAGGTCCGGCATAGGACAAGCTGGAGCACTTGGAGAAGAGCTCCTGCACAACGTCCCATCTCCTTAACGAAACAGCAGTGTACAGCGCAGACGCGCCACCACCACCACCGTTCGGAACGGCAGCCAATTCGGGGTCCTCTGAGATTAACCTGGTGACGATCTCGGTACTGCCATTACGGATAGCCTCGTGCAAGGCCGTCTCCCCAATCTTGTTCTCCCTTCTGAGGAGCTCCTTCACCCTGCTCGCGCCGCTGTCGTCGTTCTCGCTCGCCGCCAGCTCCATGAGACGAGAAACCATCCTAGTGTTCCCGGCTCTAGCCGCACAGTGGAGAGGCGTGTCCCCGTTCTTGTTGGTCGCGTCCAGCAGGTCCTTCGCCGATTTGTAGATGATCTCGGCGCACTTTAGGTACTGCTCGCTGTCACCGCCGGCGGCTGCCACGTGGAGGGCAGAGTCCCCGTCGGAGTCAAAGGACACCCGACTCAGAATCGTCTCTGCTGCAATGAAATGAAAATAATGCATCATGAGGACACAGGCTGTAGTTATTTTTTTTTTTTTTTTTTCGTTCGCTGAAACCATCAGATGATCAAAAACTAGAAGAATCAAAAGTTCAAAGGGGCCGGTGGTATATGTTACTGTACATACGAGCGCCTTGTGCATCTTCATTGTCTGCGAGCTGAAGGTGATCATCTACTGCTACGCCTTCTTCGTCAACCTCATCGACGACACAAATCCGCATGCCACCTGCTGCGATTTGTGCTGCAGCGTTGCTGCTGTCGTCAGGCAGCAGCTTTGCGTCGTCGTTTTCTTGCTCTGGCACGTGAACGATGACATGGGAGGACTCCGCCGCCAGAGTCTGCTGCCGCTGGTTCTTGAGAAGGTCCTCTAGCTCGACGCAGTCATCGCTCCGCGTGGCCATCAGCAGCCAGGGATCCATGAACTCATGGTGAAGCTTCGAACTCCCGCCCTCCTTGCCCTCCTTCTTGGCCGACTCGGTCGTCATTACCACTACCATCGCCGTAGCATCCTCTTTGCTCACGAGATCCTTCAGCCGCGTACAGTCGTCACGGTTTGAGGCCACCAGAAGATTGGCAGGCCTGCTGGCCACGGCAACCACCTCTTCCTTGCTCGGCGTCGTCGTCGTCATCATCAATCCACCAACTTCGATTCAGCTTCTCTGCTGATTGCGGTGTAGGGAATTAGGGAAATGATGCAGATGAGGAGAGACTATGAAAGCTTATGTATGTGTGTGTGTGCTTTTTTTGTCTCTGCGTTCTAAGCTACGGATCAGAAGCACCTATATGCAATATGCAAAGGACGCTGTGTATGTATGTGTTTCTATAGTACACAAGGATCATCATGCGGGAAATAAACCAGCCAATGAGACTTTCCACATTGTCAAATAGAGACCGACAATACCGGCACAATTGCATTTGCTCTGCATTCACAGTACCGGCACAAGAAGGGTATCTTTCACGTGTGTTACTAGCTGGTACTTTGCTTTTTTTTTTTTTTTTTTTTGGAAAGTAAATGCTTTGCTTTGCTTTGACTCTTCTTTTTTAGGATACGTTGCTTCGCTTTGATGTCTTGGTTTAATTATGTCCAATTTTTAAATAAACTAATTAAGCCGGGAGCTCACAACATAGCAAACATAACATATGAGACTTACCTGGCATTTACAGAGGCAGTCCAAATCGTTACATCGTCTCTAGAAATCCACCCCAGCCCAACACACGTCTCCATTGCCTGGATCATGGACGCGCGTCTCTGGTGGAAGATCAGCACCTCTCCATATCGTTGAAAAGCAGCAGGCTGCAGGGGAGTTGAGGGGGGCGGCAAAAGTAGGGATTTGTGCATGGTGTGGACGGCGAGCGGTGTCAAGTTTCCTGTGACAATTCGTCTGGACGTCAAAAGGGATAAAGCATGGTAAGGAGTGAAGGACTGAGAAAGGCGATCAGAGGAGGGTGAATGGGAGCCAACCCAAAATTTCTTCCGAAATGGCCACTGTCCAAATGAATCCTCTAAAAACCCAAATCTCACAACTGTGGTGCCCTCGAGCCAACTGGTGGCTGGATGTTCTCGGTGATGACCAGAGAACACAGCGGAAGACCAAGCACAACACCAAAACTCCCCGAAACTCGAAAACAGAGCTCTACTTCAAGCACAATGAAGAAAGAGTCCGACTTGAAATCCTTCAAGTCAACTGGTAACTTGAGGAATGAGAAAACTTCCTGGGCACATCTGGAAACCCTAGGAACAAACGGTACATGAAACAGAGAACTGGAGCGCCAAAACTCACCGAAACTGCAAACGGGGGCTGTTGCTCAAGCAAATGGCGCCCTGGCCGAGTGGGCAAGCCGGCCTGGCAGGGAATGGCGGCCTGGCCGTAGTCAGGAGCCGGCCTAGCTAGCTACTGCTGTCCAGAACCCCGAAAACTTTCCTCCAAAAGCCCAAATTCACCCAAAATCAATTCTGATTGAGATAAAAATTGGCGGAGAGGTAGAAGTGGATGTTAGGAAGACATCCCCAGAAGCACGAAGCCAAAAGACGAATGGAACTTCGTAGATCGAGAAAACTCTAGACCGAGTTCAGGTTTTCCAAACTTTTCTCAAAATATCCCAATCTTGTGCTAGTGAGGAATTTGGTCAAATCGGCTAGTAGAAATGTTCCTCATGTGTCATAGCACGTATTCATTCACCCCAATCGATCCCTAGTCCCCTGGTAAATGAAATCACTCAAAAGCCAAGAGAAGGGTTCGGGAGACGAAAAACCGATTCAAAACACGAACACCTAGCAAGAACTCAGACTTAACATGAATGATTGCTTTATTTCTTCACCAAACAAGACCTGGTTCTTATAGAGGAATGATTAACACAACAAAGGTTTGATTCTCTCATTGCGGATCTCAACAATTGGAAGACTAAACTAGGGACTCGGAAAACCTAAGCCTAGAAATGATAACTGGAGAGATGGGCTGGTTAGGAGCAGCCGTCCTCTTATTTATAGAGCTATTACAAACTCCCAACAACACCTTTAGATATTTTAGTTGAACCACTTAATCCAGAGGCAAAATGGCCCAACTTGTGATCCAAGCATCCGATGGCCACGTGCTCTTCACGATTTTGCTTCGCCTCAACGCAAGCCTCGCGATGACGCGGCGTGCCTCCTCCCGTTCACGTCGGAACTCCAACAGGTTTTGAAGCCTAGACCCAAGAAACCATCCGCTGGTAGGTTTGAGGCCCAAACCATCAAACCGCCTGGAGAAGCGCAGCCGCTATGCTGCCTCCACGATCTCGACACATGTCACCGTCATCCTCGACCACCCGATCACCAAGTCCTCCGTGCCTGCAGCTTGACTTGGTCAACCACCGTGTTGACTTGGTCAACACAATCTACTCCTCATGTGATCCTTGCTTGTTGATTTCCCCAAGTGTCGCCCACCACGGCCGGTCTTCGACCATCTTGGTCTCTCGGTCCAAATCTCACGTCAGCCCCTTCACCGCTCCTAGTCCATCGGCATGGACTGTCTCTACTTGACATTCTCTATGCCCGTCGACCATCTCTAAGCTCCACACTTGCACACCAACACGTCCAAGAGACATGTTGCACACGCATTCACACAATGGTCAGTCTCCAAACTCAACGAAAACCTTGATCATCTCCGACAATCACTCATCACAAACTCGACACACAAGGGTACATATCAACCTTGTGTTCGCAAGAAGATTGGTTGCTGGCTCATCAATCCGAGGGAACCTACCTTGAATGTGGTGCCAGACGTAGCTGCAACTAGTTTTGGAGACGATTAAAGAGCTAAGTGTGGAGGGGGATTAGGCAGGTTGTGTGCCGGGGGTTGGGTGTGCTTGTGAGGCTAGGTTGTGTGTGTCATTGGATCTGGATACTATTCTATAGCCGACTACAAAGTGCCTACACAAAGAAACGACATTTTTGGTCAGTACTGGCCTTCCAACATGGAAAGATCTTGATCTCAGTGAAGCTTCTAGTAAACTGTATTTGATATGCAGTTTTAGTGGTGTATTCGCCATTTGAGTTTCATTTCCTATGGATTTCATCATCTTGATCAGAATGTCATGGGACCACCTTAAAGCCTCCCAGAGATTAACAAACTCATGAATCTCATAACGAGAGTGGAGTGGAGTGACATGATCCATCCATTTGTTTTGAGCTAGAGCTTTCTCAAGTGCGATTTTCTTTAGTGAACAGCATCGGTGCAATGTTTTTTGCTACGGTGTTAACATTGTTATCCAGCTGAGGTCCAGAACAATTTCGTTTTACCATTACCAGCCAAAACATGAGTGGAAACATTAACTAGATCGAGTCCATGTTATCCCACGTATGTAATCTACCTCGATTTTCCACGAAGGAAAAATACACAGAATCGGATAATAATGTGATAGTCCCACAAGATCACTCGATCACATTATTATTTACAGTTGATATCACAGTTATACATCGTAAAATTACAAGTATACATGATTATACAACTCTTGGGGACTCACCTATTACAAGGTTAACCTAGCGGAAGCGTAACTCGGGGCGTCGGGGGTAAACGTAGCACGTCGGCGAAGTGAAGGCTCCTCCTTCACGGGCTTCATCGGAGTCGGCGTAGAGATCAGCGAAGCAATCTTCATCTTCTGAACCAAACTCGAGTGTAGGAGCGAGACCACCTAATCCTTCTAATTACTACAAGTCGGGTAATCTGCACACCGCCCGAGATGTGCGTGGCCATGGTCGACACCGAATGAGCTTTGGTGGAAAATAGAAAATAAGGGATCCGGCGATCCTAGTAGTTTGGCTGTGGTTTGCATCCTTAGCGCATGCGAATAGCAGCAAGTAGTAATAATATCAATATTATTAGTTCACCAAGTTTTAATTCCATCTCATCCACACATGTTCTTCCTAGACCATCATCATCACCACACACATCTCACCACACTCTCACGCAGGCGGTAGGACAGCTCCCTCTCGTCCATACCTAAGCGGCTCATAGCCACAACAGGCTCACAGCCGTAAGAAATACCAGTGGGAGAATAGATGGACTCTTCTCCTACTCGCTGAAAGCAGTAACCGATGGGGTAAACCCAACTAGAAAGCCGGCGCACACCCGTAGGCAGTCCAGGCTCGAAAGTCGGCGCACACCTTTAGGCAGTCCAGGCCTAAAGTCAGATCCATGCCCGAAGGCAGGACTATACGTATAGATTTATAACTCTATAGAGTGTGTACACAAGACCACAAGATAGCCATCATCGACGGTGCCCCGTGAGGCTGATTCCGGCTGCCTTCTAACTAGTACGATGCCACCCTACCACTCGGCCTTGGAAGCTTTGGAGTACCACCGGCACGCTGAGACTATGAGACGCGATGCGGGCCCCGATGGCTACTACGCTTCGAGGAGTTGTTGGCATTTCTTAGCGCAATCACTAGAAACAGGTTTAGAACCCATCTCTAATAATGGCGCCGAGAAATGCGCCGCCCGACATCCCGAGTGAAACCACCGTGTCGGTGATCACACTTGAGACATCAGCGGTGATAGGCCTTGCCATAATAGATTTTCATCCGCAAGTGCACGGATCTATCATTGTAGCATTTCACCCGGAAGTATTCAGGGTATCGTTATTTATATTTTCCCAAAGGAAGGCATGTATGTAAGAAGCTAGCATGGCATCTGAAGTACAAGAATACACTTACACGATGACCAACTTGTCACACAGGGGTAAACATATTGGTTTTCAAGATAGTGTGACACACACTCATGGAGATACCTCGAAGGATAAAGAAAATAGAATTGAATAAAAGAATAACCTATGGAGCATGTTAATGTTTCTAGTCTTGGCGGGACAAATGAATATAGTTAGTATCACAAAATGCATATGATATAAGAATGGTTATGTCTAGGTTAACAGGGAGACCACCGGGGCCATACGACCTGAAGGGAGGCATTTACGAACTCCTACACAACGATACACACGTGGGGGGATTACAAGGGCGGACTAAGCTGTCACGACCCAGCCGCCTACCCCCACAACCGTGGCATGCCGTCATATTCGAAGGCCATCAGGCATCCGGGCACCATGCCCGCATACAAGACAACTACTTATGTCCCCCCAGGATCCCCACCCTATGGATGGACGGACTAGAACATAAGCAAACCCGAAGGAAGGATGAACCGTTAACCCATCTATAATCATATCAGCATTGTGATGTATGAAGAACAAGTATGAACATGTCAAGATCAAGACACCTAAACTATATACTAGTTCATGCATCAAGACTATAACATGATCATGACTATACTCTAATTCAAATGTTAGGCCAAGATAATAGAATAAGGACTTGCAATAAGAAGAATTCTCCATGAATAGATTGTATTACCAAAGATCTTTCTTCTTAGGAGACAAGCCCTCCTTTGTAGCTTCTACTCCAAACTAGCCAAAGAAGAAGAAGAAGAAGAAGTGTGGACTAGCTAGAGAGAGGTGGAGAGTGGAGAGTGAGGTAGTGAGTGAGGTAGAGCTCCTTGAGAGTGGTGTGTGTGAGAGAGGGAGAGGGGAGACCTACTTATACATGGAGGAGAGGGGCCTAAGTGCTAAAAGTCACCAAACCGACCTCCCCCTGGCGTCTAGGTGCACTGAACCGGTGACCGACCGACCGCACCACCCTCCTAGTCATTGATGGAACCGCCACGCCGAAGCTGGGCCTGAACCGCCTCAGCATTGGCGCACGCGTGTTGACGGTCACTAACTACCTATTTTATACCGTCAACATTAGTATAAAACTACCAAAACATAATAGTAATAGGGCATTAAGCTGACCATTTCCACAAGTTTTAGTACTTCACTTGTTTTGCAGGGCAATATTGGACACATATATATATTGGGCCAAAAGCAAAGGAAAACATATAAGAAATAACAAAGCCCTAAATGGCCCAATGCAAAGCAAGGATAAAGAGGAGAAAAGCCCAAGAAACATGATTACAAATGTCCAAACATGAGCCCGTAAGTGGAGACCCAAATCCAACATAAAATCACATTGGGCCACATGACATGGGTTCAGTATTTTGGGCATAACGTTTTCATACGAACTCCGTTCGAGGTGAAACACCCGCCAAAACGGCTAATGACGAGACGCACACACCTGTCAAATTTCAGCCCATTTGGCCTAGGTCTTGGCACGCTCAAGGCCGTCACGCTAGCCGGGCGCGGCGTGCCCAACGCGACGCCGTTCGAGCCCATCCTTCCGCGTGTCGGTACATTCAATGTAGAGAAATGGCGGTGCGGTGGTGGTCATCACGTTCACTGAACCTAGACGCCATTGTGAGGTCAGTTTGGAGGAATATTCCATGGCACATTCCCTCTCCCCTCCTATAAATAGATGGCTCCTCCCTCTCAACCAAGACACCAATTCTCCACACAACACAAGGAAGGCCACAATGTAGTAGAGAGGAAGAAGCTCCCACTCTTATTCTTCTTCTTCCTCTTCTTCTTCCTAATGGGGAGTGAGAGAGGGAAGGCTAGAAGAGGGCTTGGCCTCTTCTCCTTGAGTCCCGGTGTACCCCCGGTGCATCGCGGTTCTCGGGTGGCCGAGTACGGACTTGTCGGTACCCGCTACAAGTGGAATTATGTTAATAATAAATGTATATGAGCATAAAAAGGTTTAGTTTCACCCCTGAATGGTAGAATGTTGACCGGTAAAAATATGGCGTTAACGGCCCGTCAACGAGGAGTATGGGCCTCGGCTACCCGCACTCCCTTACACTATCCGCTAAGAACCTAGTAGTAATGGCACCGTCCTAGTTAGTTGGACTACCCGTCCCCCGCCCATACAGGAGCGAGTGGTGAGTACCAAGTTCCCACGATTCCGTACCAATGATCCATCAGTCCTTAGGTATGACCGCACAAGACATCTCCAGGTTGGGAACTCCGGATTCCCTTTGCCTTAGAGCACCTCCTCCCGAACTTCATCCCATCACAAGATTCCTCGACCGGGGACTCCACACCGCATACACGCTTACCGCCACGGTATCTCTCACATAGGGATGCTCGGGTTGCACCCCCTCGGCAATACTTGTCCTCACGATTCGTCAGAGATCCCGGTCGGTCGACTCGACCCTCACAACACTCCCAAGACACACGCAACACTTTCCCCAGTTATCAAGTTATCCATATTAATCAGTTCCCAAGTTATCATCATATTTCACCATTTTAATTCCTCATCCATCATATATCTAGGTTCTTAAGTAAATATGATGGAGTAAAGTGCAAGCAAGCAGGCAGGAATATATAAGTGCGAGCGCGAAGCTGGGTAAATGGGTAAAGGGGTTTCAATCAAGGCATTCAAGGCTCAGGCATAAGCATGCATCATATATACTAGCAAAGGAGTAAAAGTAAAGCGCTAGCATATCTACTTGCAATGTCTAATAGGATTCTCTAAAGTAAGGTGCTACCATGACACCTGCGATGTCGAGGTAGTAGTGGTACAAGTCTCCATTAGTTGGTGTAGTCGAACAAAGATGGTCTCCTTCTCTCGGGTCAACTCCACTCGACGGTTGTTGTTGACGATCACGATCCCTTCCTCCAACAGGTTCCGATCCATCCAACGCCATCCTCGATGCAACTAACTCGCGAGACTACACCGAGCAAGAGATCAATCAATCAAATAAAAAGGCAACAAGACGCGGAGAGACCAACGACACCGGAAGAACACAAAAGGGAACGATTGAGCCCTCTCGGCGGATGTCCGATCCTTGGGCTAAAGAAATAGGAGTGGTTGTTTACTAAGCACGAGCTCAAGTCATAGCCTAGCTTGTACTTCACGGTCAATCGTGTCAACCTTTGTGCGGCCGGGATAAATAGCATAGACCTTAGCTCATCCCGAGCAAACACCATCGCACACCGACTTTCGATCCAGACGTCATTAGATTAACGGAACTGAAAGGAGCGGCTAAGCACGAAGAACCAAGAAGACACGGAATTCACATTGCTTCGATCCGCTCGCCATAGCAACGACAGAAATCAAAGAATGGAATCAAAAAGGCAAATAAACACCAAACAAGCGAAAGCTCAATCAACGCCTTACTAGATCAACGAGGATTGAGACAAGAGACGAAGAAACGAGGATCCGCTCTCTTTCAACGACCTCCATTTTGAACGGACGAAGTTTGGAAGAGAAGAGACACGGTCCAATGATCCAAACCTACTCGTAGGGCACCACGACCGTGCATCTAACAAAGACAAGGCTATTCCGATGGTTCGTGAGCGAATGCGGTTGTCACCGCTAGATCCGGCGGAATGCTAAGGTCAAAGCGGTACAAGCATACGAGAAGGCAAGGATAAAACACCACGAAAAAGAAGGTAGAAACCCAATGGCCATGGCAAGGCCATGAGCTTCACCTAAAGCGTGTTGGCACCCATTGCAACACGAAGGTTGGTTTTGAATTCGTATCCCACTAAACTTGGTCATGGAGGGCTCGACATGTGCCGTTAGGATCCGCGTCGATATTGACATCGATGTCGAAGTCTGCAGTGACCATGTTTGAGGGACGGAGTAGGAATTAACAATCGTATTTCGACGGGGACAACTAAAGCACGAGAGAAAGGATATGAACGACGTTACGGCCATAGCGAGATGAGCTCACGATCGTAACGTTCGGACCTATCGATCTCTCACCGGCTCGGCGACACGGTTCCGCGAGCAAACAACAACACAAGGACAACACACAACCACGACTCACACGACAAGGACGGAGTAGCACATTCCATAGCATGAGAGAGATAGATGAAAAAGGTAGACCGACACGAAGGCACGTCACACGCAAAGATATATTGATAGATAAGGATCACACGTAACAAGGTAGATATATTGTATATGATAAGATAGATCATGAGTGTGAAACAAGTATATGAACAATGAGGATTAATGATCAATAAAATAAGGAGGTGTTGACGTCACGAATGGCGTCAGCGGGATCAAGGGCCCGACCTTGGAAGCAAAAGGGTGGCAGCGGCTTGTTCCGGTGGGCTTCGGCTCGTTGTCGGTTGTCCAGACGGGGCCGCAAGGTCTGGCAACGATGTCCGGCTCCGGCAAAGCACCACGAGGCCGTGGTCACCCTGCAATAGCGTAGAACCATGGTGCGAAGGCCGGTCTCAGACATGGTTGATGGCAAGATCATGTTTTGCAAGGAAAAGGGCAAGGCCTTGGTTACTATGGCTCACTGGCAAGTTGCTGCTGCTCCCGGCGAGGTGGTAAAATAGTGGCTTGCTGCTCCAAGCTGCAAGGACAGTCAACCTCGCAGCGAGTGGGTTGCTTAGTCGTCGCATGGCATCCTAAGGAAATAGATGGGGCTTTGGTGTCAGGCCCCCACTTTAATGGGTCCTTAATCACACGTATTTGCGCCAGGATCATTCTACAAATATGTTTAACGATTCACAGTAGATGGTATGCAGTGAAAAGAAACAATGCCAAGCTCTATAAATATAGGATAGAAGGTCTAACAGTAGTGATGAAGTAACACCAGTCTAGGTTATAATGATCAGAGTAGCCAACCGTAAAGCGGTGGTATATCTGTGACTGGTCTACTAAGGTGTTAGACCGTCTGGGCACTACTTCTTACTCCACGGTATCTTGATTATGGATACACCCGGGTTCACGCCTTCCTCCTACTCGATAAATTTCACGAACTCCTATGAAACGCAGGTCCTTTACCTTGTAGACGACTTTACCTCTGAGGTGTCGATGTCTGTAAAAACAAAGGGGTGAGTACAAACATACTCAGCAAGTCCAAACCAGGGAGGGTTGATGATTATTAAGGGTTTGGGCCCTAGCAGAGTCTCAAAAACTGCTCTCGCTAGTTTCCGAGGTTATATCATATTATCAACAACTTCACAGGTCACAAACAGGTTAGTCCTTTAAGGTGTAATCTAATCATAGATGTTCCGACCTAGCATTTGCCCATTCCAAGGACGTGGCTATTCGAATAGATTTAGGTAACTCTGCAGATGTTGTACACTTTCCCCACACGATAGGCGTTGTCTACACCACGGCCAATGGTTCGACAGGCCTAACGAGATTCCGTACCCGTTTGGCAGCCAACCTAGATATTCATATAATCTCCACCACGGCTTTCTCAGGGGTTGAAACACACTACGAAGGATGCAACCCATGCGTGTAGCTTCAAGTACACACTACAGAGGCCATCCCCAGCGTAGCCCGCCTGCGAGCACGACCATCCCCGCGTAGCTTCAATACACACCACGGAGGATGTCATCCCCATGCGCGAGAGGAAACCCACTACGGAGGCGCCATCCCCGTATGTAGCGAACGGTGCTACGGAGGATGCGTCCCCTATACGTAGTCATCATCTCGCTATACATATTACGTGCACACATGGCCAATATCATAACCCCAAGCTTACGTGGAAGATCACATAGCAACCAGGGCCAACCGACCACGGGCCGTCCCTTCTGTGTCGTCTCTTGATGATAGACCGCTTGCCTCACGCCCTCCTCCTAGGTTAGAGATTATACTTCAATCTAACGGGGTGTGGAATCAAGCCGCCCCATCCCGATGTGTGGTCATGCGTATCATCATACTAGGTAGAAGGTCTATGAACCAGTCCTTAGGGAGGAAAGTATCTCTCCACGGGAACCCCTCACGGCGATTCTAATGTGGTAATCCACCTCACCGTAGATTACCACCACCGACCTCTTTGGTTGGTAAGGTTCATTTTAATGTCTCATGTAAGTTCTTAACCATTAACGTATGAGCTTAGACAATACGGATGATCACAACATCCCACTTAGCTCCATAGCTACATTATCGCTCATACCACTATGCTCTATTAGGTTTTCCAACATCATGGCCATTATCGTATGTCCACAACGGCTCATCTTAAATCTCGAGCATCTAGCCCCTCAATAATCTCGAGCACCTAGCTCATCAATAATATCGAGCACCTAGCTCATCATAATATCGAGCACCTAGCTCATCATCATCTCATACATACACCATGTATGTATCATTCTTAAATCCACATATGATAATAGGCCATGATCTTAAGATCCATATGTATCATTATTACCTAATTAAGGTTATGATTAGGGGGGTGTAAGGACTTGCCTGGTGTGTTCTTACAAATCGGCACGATGTCGAACGACACTAGCTCGCTCGGAAGAAAAGCTTGAACAATTCGACGAAAAAGCTACCGCATCTAACGAACGAGAAACCTAGCTTGAATTATAGCAAACAAAACAAGCATAGAACATTATGGTGATGATAGGTTTAATGCATAGACCTAGATTTTTATGAATTATGGAAGTTGTTTCACGCGAAACGGAGTTCGGATGCATGAGATATGGATTTTTACAATATTAACCCTAATTTAATAATTAGGGTAATATTATATAATAATTTTATCATGTAAGAAATTAGGAACTAATTACATGATAAAATTCTATAATTCAAATGATGAATTTACAAATTTTCTAGAATTTTTTTCGATTAGGGAAATAGGGTTTATAATACCACATTGTACATTGCTCGGGTACCCCTAGCAATTACCCCTTGTGTACCCAGCGTCTGGGATGTGCTGCACATGACAGTGGGTCCCCTTGGTGCCACGTGGGGTCAAGTGGTGGCGCGGTGGGCTGTGGGTCCGCTGATGTGGCGTGACGGTGCTAATCCACGGTGCCACGGCGTCGATGCCCCACCGCCTTCCGGGTAATGCCGTGAAGATGGGGAACGGCGCCGTCTGCGGAACAGGGATCCCGGTCCGCCGTCACGCCGACGCGGTGGCGGTCCGCTGGAATCCGGCCGGTCGGCCGGACTCGTTCGTAGCTTCGCCGCGAGGGTGGTGTCGAGTGCCCCTATCCACCGCGTCCTCTCCGTTGGTCATCAGGGCGGTGGTGGAGGCATTCTTCCTCAGCAGCGGCGAGCTCAGCGGTGCTCGGCGGCGGCGGCGGCGGCGTGCGGTTGTAGCACAGTACGAGGCAATAGAAGGGGAAAAGAGTGGAAATGATAGTGGGGTGTCACACCCGGTTATATAAAACATAACCAAATGCACATCACATGTATGCCGGGATCGGTTTATATCATACATGTGACAAATGTAATGGTACAAAACCGGTGTTTATTACAAAAGCGATTACATATTACAAAAGACCGGAGGGTCTAAACAAAAAAATTACATCGAGTACGAAAGCAGAGCGGGGTCTCCATCCACCGCAGTGCAGCCGATCGGGGTACATCAGCCTAACAACGACACCGTCTTCGTGAAAACACCGTCTTTGGGAAAACACCGTCTTCTCATGACTCGTCTTTTAGTCCGATGAACTGCTAGCGGGGGGTCAAAGAGGAAGGGTGAGTACATCGAAATGTACTCCGCAAAGTGGGGAAAAGTATGACATGTGGGCCAACACAAGGAAAGGCTTACAAGGTTTGACACAAGCACCTAAAGCGACACATCCTATAATCCTTAAATCCTTAGCACCTAATTACTAGGTGAATTCTGCCTTCTCCTCAAAGAACCTCACGAACCACACTTTCGATCCCATCCGAGCCAACCACACTTGGATTCCATCCAAGCAAACCACACCTGAATTCCATTCAGGCCACCCAACTATAACCAGAGCCATCTAGTCATGAAGAAGTTCAAGCCCGCTCTTGTCCGTGAGCACGGCTGATATATCAGTTTTACACTCTGCAGAGGTTGCGCACGTTCACCACAAGTCGTGTTTTCCCCATCACGCTTCACACCACCAAGGTGCTCAGCGGGGTCACACTACAAGGCCTTTACAAAGCTGTTGTTCCCACCCCTATGCATTCACTAAGGATTCACCGATTTAGGCCCCCTCGTGTGCCACTAAACTATCCACAATGCACAGAAATAGGCAGCTAATTAATTAGCCAGGTCGTACCATATAAACCCCGTTAAAGCCGGGTTACTTGTCCATGATTCAGTCCTTACGGATCCAGGCGATTAAACTAGCACAAACCAAACCACCAACATCTGCGCGCCATTCCATGGCATCCTCCACCATACTTTCCATCCTGCCGGATTTGCCTACTCACCATGTTGCTATTACCAACGGATCACCAACCCAAATAATAGTTGCATAGATCATTAGTCAAAATTAAATTATACTCATCCCAACCCAACCATGACAGCAAGCTAAGCATTGACTTCTACCCATCCGCACCGGGTTTCAAGGATGATATAACAAGGTCTAGTGAACCCTAACATGGGATTCAAATTTAGACTCTGCATGCAACTAATGGTCTAACTACACTAACTCAAAATAAAAATAAAAGTAGGTGCAAGATGGTCAAGGACACTTGCCTCCGGCTTAGAAATGCATAACATCTCAAACACTTGGTCTTGGGGATCCGCAAAACATCTTTCCTTCCATCGCGACAACTTCGGAGCGCGCAAGCATGCATACAAGCAAACATATACAAAATAATAAAAACAGTACACCAAGCATGATAAATGACTTATGAAAAGGCTACTCACGCGTAGGTCTTGTTTCGCCGATCACGTCAGCACAAAACCGCCTAAAACAGAGCTACAGTTTGAAAGTTAGGGGCTTTTGAAGTGAGTGGCAAAACTGTAAATAAAGGTTTCGGATTTTAAATCAAATACAAATGTAAAAGAAAATGGGCTGGACTGTAGGTACAAAAATTAGAGAGTTGATAGGCTCAAATGATAGAAAAGCATGACTAAAGAAATAGTGGTTCAATTCGACACAAATGCAAGGACTAGATTGTAAATTTGTGTGCACTATGCTGCGAACTTGGTCCATGAATCATAGACCAAGGAGGTACTGTGAGAGTGGTGTATGGTGAACCACGTCCATGATTGAGGCTGTATATGCATCGTATTTTTGGATTTATTTTTATGAAGGAAAACGCCAATAATGCAATTGTGATGTTGTGATGATGTCATGATTATGTCATCATGCTAATAAGAAAGCTAGCAACAGAAAGGAGAGCACGGACGACCGGGCTGCTTGCTCTGTGCAGTCGCCCATCATAGCGCTGTGCTTGTGCGATGAGAGAAACACAGGGGATGGAGAGGCTCAACATTAACTCGATCAGGATGTTCTCGACGTTGGCTACGGTGCAGAGAGGCAGGGTGTTGCGGGAGCAGCGGACGGCAGCGGTAGCTAGGTGCTCCGACCGGCACGGTTCTGCACGTACAGCCATGGATTGCTGCCAAATATGATCATGGTGTAAGTGTGAAGTCACTGCTAGTTCAATAGAGTAGAAACGAGGAAGGAGGTAGCTGAACCGAGAGGATCGACGACAGCCGAGGTCGATGCGGCAATGGCGACGCTGGCTGCGGCCAGAACTCGAAGAATGACGATGGACTGCCAAACAATAGGAGCTGTGTGGAAGGGCTATCAGGAGCTGCAACAAAGGAAAGACAAAGGATACACGGGCAAGATTTATAGATGTAGCAGGGCAACCGAGAGGTCCATGAGGCGGTGCATTAGGAGCTAGTGGAGTTTCAGAATTATGGCAAGAGAACTAATAACGGTGGAGAGTTACTGACGACGGCATTGAAAGAAAGGAGGAAGTGAACGATCAGTTTTGGTCTGCATGTTGAAGTCGGTGCCAGCTAGCTTCTTGCATGCTTGGAGATATCACGTGCAAGAGAAAATGTGCTAGCCAGAAGAAACGGAAGAAAGGGAATTAGTATGTTGGATTTATTAATGGCAAGGTGAAACGTCCAAAGTAATGACGTGATGAGATGAATAAACATTAGAATAAGGAATAGCTGGCAACAAGGTTAAAGGGATTGAATGAGATTAAGAACTATTTTTTTTCTTTTAATAAAACTAAAATTTTGGAAATAGAATAAAACCATTCCTTAGCTTATCGAGAGTTTCATAAATCATTTTTCAAACAATAAAATTTATGAGCTCAGCATGAATGCAACAAAACATATCAAATTAAATTCCAAATATTTAGAAAACACATGTTTCACTATTTATATTATACTCAAATAAATAAAACTTGGAAAATTTTAGAAAATTTATGAAACCATTTATTTTATTTAGTGTTTTCTATTCACAACCCAAAATAGAAATTTTGGGGTGTGACATGGGGGCTCTAGGAAGCGCTCCTGACTCACCAATTTGGACTGGAGGCAGCGCAATCGGCGAGGGCGGCGTGACCTAGTCGGCGGCGATGGCAGAGCTCCAATTGGGGAAAAGTGGAGCGCGGCGAGGGAGAGAGGGAGAGGAAGGAAACAGAGGTGAGCACCGCGTGTTCCCAACTTCGGGCGGAGCTCTTGAATGAAGGGGCGAGCTCGATTGAGGTCTGGGGGTGCTATTTATAGGCCGCCGCGGGAGGGTCGCCGGCGGGGATATTTTCTTACCGCCTGATCTTTTCCGACCACGCTCGTGGGCTCCGGCTGGTGTACAGCTGGTGCTCGGCATGCTGCTCAATAAATCTGGCGTCCTCGCGCATCACCGGCGAGGCCGGCTGGCTGTTGGGTCACATCACCCAGCGCGGCGGGTTGCCGACTGCCATGGCGGCAACGCTCGAGCTTTGGTCAGCGGCATCCCTGTGCTCGTTGAACTGAGACTCTGTGCGTGCGGTGCTTCAACTGGAGCTTGCTGGCACTCGCGCGTTTTCCATGTCCTGGTAGGCGAGCTCGCCATCCTATCATGTCAAAGTTGTTAGCATAAATCACGCCATGTTAGTGCATGGTGTGTGGTCATCGATGGTGCGCGTGTTGGAGCTCGTGTTGTAGTCCATCGAGTGAGTCGTGTGGACGCATGCAAGGCAGTTGTATGGGACATAGACGTGTGGATGCATGCTAGGTAGAGTGTGTGTGCGTGTATTCTATTTTAGGATTGCAGGACAGCAGTGGTTGCATGACACTGAGGACCGCCTCTTGGGGATGCTAGTCGTGGTGGCGCGGAGGTCTCTCGAGTTTGCGGCTCATGGAGAGGTGGAGGTCTGTGCATGCTCGCTGGTGTGCGTAAATTGGGACTATAAATTGCCATGTGTATGCCTTGTGTGAGGTGAGCCGAGAGAAACAGAGAGAATGTCCGGTATAGTGTCGCCGCTGCGGCATTCGTCGCCCGCAGGCGTGGGTCTCCCGGGCGAGTCTCCTCTCGTGTTCTAAGTGTGAGCCGAAGTTGTGTATTTCATTAATAATAGCCAAGATACAGGCGCGTGTCGCCGCGGGCGTTCGTCGCCCGAAGTTTTCTTTTGTCTATTGTTTATGTCAATATGATCGCTCGTCGGTCCCGGTTCCAACAATTGGTATCGAGCTTGGTTATCATGGGCTTCGGTCCGGGGCCGAGGCGGCGTTGGTGGTGGCCGGCAGCGTGATGGCGCGCGATGGCGGTCTGGCGAGATCGCCGGGCTGTGTGGCGGCCCGAAAGGGTTACCAGTGGTGGTGCTGCGGCGATGGATCGTGTGTCGGTCCCGCCGCGCCGCTTTATCGGGCGTCCGTCGCCGGTGGTGAAGAAGCTCGGGCGTGCATTGCTGAGGACGAAGATGGGGCGGCGGTGTGTGTCGCTGCTCCTATGGCTAACGGGCGTGTGTCGCCGAGTCGGCGATGACGGCGGTGTCGCCGCCCGGAGAAGATGGTGTATGTCGCCGGGAGGAGACGAGGAAGCCGCCGGGTGTGTGCGAGGCGATGCATGCTGCGCGTGGTTTGCGCCGAGCGTGGAGGCCATAGTGGCGGCTGTGGTGACGACAACGACCGAAGCAGCATCATCAACTCCGTGACGGCAAAGCGCACAACGCTTGTGCGGAGGTGGGACATGCAGCGATGGTTGTGTCAGGTCGCGGCGTCGTGAGCGGCAGCCGGTGGCGATGAAGACGACAGCTACCCGGGAACGTCAAGTCAAGATTAGGGGAGGCGTTGTTTGGCGACGTCGTTGATGTACCGATGCTCCTGTGTGGCGGGATGCACGGTGATGTCGTGGTTTAGGGGAGATTGTTACCATAAATCACGCCATGTTAGTGCATGGTGTGTGGTCATCGATGGTGCGCGTGTTGGAGCTCGTGTTGGAGTCCATCGAGTGAGTCGTGTGGACGCATGCAAGGCAGTTGTATGGGACATAGACGTGTGGATGCATGCTAGGTAGAGTGCGTGTGCGTGCAACAGCAGTGGTTGCATGACACTGAGGACCACCTCTTGGGGATGCTAGTCGTGGTGGCGCGGGAGGTCTCTCGAGTTTGCGGCTCCTGGAGAGGTGGAGGTCTGTGCATGCTCGCTGGTGTGCGTAAATTGGGACTATAAATTGCCATGTGTATGCCTTGTGTGAGGTGAGCCGAGAGAAACAGAGAGAGTGTCCGGTGTAGTGTCGCCGCTGCGGGCGCGCTCGTCGCCCGCAGGCGTGGGTCTCCCGGCGAAGTCTCCTCTCGTGTTCTAAGTGTGAGCCGAAGTTGTGTATTTCATTAATAATAGCCAAGATACAGCGCGCAGGTCGCCGTGGCGTTCGTCGCCGAAGTTTTCTTTGTCTATTGTTTATGTCAATATGATCGTCTCGCCGGTCCTCGGTTCCAACAAAAGTCGCCGGCGGGGTGCTGGCAAAGTCGCTGGTGCGCTTGTGCGCTGTGCGCGTGGAACTCGCCTCCCCGTGTGCCTGGACGGAGCTGCGGTGTCGACGTGATGGCTCAGCGGCAGGGACAGCGGGCGCTGTGCGGAGTCGCTTTGCCTCCTTGACGCAATAGGACGGAGCGCCGAGCGGGCCACGGTGGCGTCGCGGCGGGGAGGAGGAAGACAACGGTGGGGCCCGGGTCGCCGGTGAGGAGGGAAAGAAGAGCTGGGCTTCGCAGTCTGTTGGGCCTGGCGTCCTTCCCGGCTCGCGATCGTTTGCCGCCCGCTCGTGTGCAAGGGAAGAGAAGGGAAGGGAGCTGGGCTGGGCCAGAGGAGAGGAGGAGGGAATCGAGCCCCTGTGCTCCTTTTCTATTTTCTTTCTCCTTCTATTTTCCCCTTTTCTTTTCCTCCTTTTCCATTCCCCAATATTTCATGTGTATATTTAGATATATATATTATTTGTACAAGCACATATATCTACATTCCCTTGACTTGTAGTTATGAGAATAATTATTCACTTGTACTCATATATATATATTTGTACACACGTGTCCTGAACTAATACAATTAGATTAGCTCTTCATAGACAAATCGGGGGTTTGCGAGCCAAGATAAGACCGCTCGATCATGGGACCCTTTTCTATCGATAGGAGGGGATCTTGTACAAAATAGACTTCTAAGTAATAAGCCCATAGATCCTATATCTATCTATATAAAGAGGCAATTGTGTCAGGAAGCGGCTTTTTCTTTGGCCAAACGGTACTTCGAACTTGAACGAGCTATTATTATTTCCCGAGAGAAAATTGTAAATCGCCACTCATGCATTTATTCCATAATTTAAATCTAGATTATGCGTCACATCTATTCCATAATGATAGCAAGAGCGAAGGATGCAGGCCAGGTTGAGGGAATTATCCCAAACTTAATCCAGGACGGTTTGTCCATCTTACAATATGCGGATGACACGCTTATTTTTATGAGCCATGATGTTCAAAAGGCAAGAAATATGAAACTTTTATTAAGTACTTTTGAACAACTATCGGGCTTGAAGATAAACTTCCATAAAAGTGAGATATTTTGCTTTGGTAAAGCAAAAGAACAGAAGAGTTTTATTCGCAATTGTTTGGTTGTGTTGTTGGGAAATTTCCTTTTTCGCTACCTTGGCTTACCTATGCACTTCAGGAAGCTGAGTAATAAAGATTGGAAAATTATTGAGGAAAAGGATTGAAAAAAAACTAAGTGGTTGGAAAGGAAAATTATTGTCGTAGGGGGGGGCGGCCGGTTCTCATAAATTCGGTATTGTCCAGTTTACCGATGTTTATGATGTCTTTTTTTCGAACTACCGAAAGGTGTTCTTGAAAAAATAGATTGCTTTAGATCGCGCTTTTATTTGGCAAAATGATGAGCATAAAAAAGAAGTATAGATTAGCAAAATGGGAAATTTTGTGTCAACCCAAAGATCAAGGAGGATTGGGCATTCAAAATCTGTGTATACAAAATAAATGTTTACTAAGTAAGTGGCTGTACAAATTGCTAAATGAGGATGGTCCGTGGCGAGAATTAATCGTGAATAAATATATAAAAGATAAGACTCTAGGGAGTTGTTATAAAAAGCCAACAGATTCGCATTTTTTGGAAAAGCTTGATGAACATCAAGGATTGTTTTCTAGATCTTGGTTCTTTTAAGGTAAAAGATGGGTCTCAAACCAGGTTTTGGCATGATACTTGGTTGGGTAATAAGCCTTTAAAAGATAAATTCCCTTCGCTTTTTAATATTGTTAGGAGGAAAAACGATTACATTTGCACAAGTACTTAGCTCAACCCCCTAAATATTTCTTTTAGAAGGAATTTAGTGGGTGCAAATTTAAATGCTTGGTATAGAATTGTTGCATCCTTGCAAAATTTAAATTTAAGCGAACAGAGGGATATCTTTTCTTGGGGTCTAAACGCATCCGAATCTTTACGCTTAAGTCCATGTATGCCGCATTAATTAACAATGCTTTGTCGAGTGTCTAAAGATATTTGGCATATTAAGGTCCCTATGAAAATTAAAATTTTTCTCGTGGTACTTGAAAAGAGGTGTCATTTTAACTAAAGATAATTTAGTTAAGCGGAACTGAATGGTGATAAAAATTGTTCGGTTTTTGTCACTTTCCCGAAAACAATTCAACATCTCTTTTTTGATTGTTTTTATGCCAAGTCTTTATGGCGTGCTGTACACATCTTTGTTTGGGTTATCACCACCTAATGATTTAAATGATTTACTTACAAGATGGACCAAGATGGGAAATAGAAAGCTTAATTCATTGTTATTAACAAAGAACCGCGGCATTATGTTGGACTTTGTGGATAACTAGAAATGAAGTGGTTTTTGATAAATGTCGACCAAAAAAAATCTCTTGCGGGTCATATTCGTGGGAACGCATTGGCTGCGGCAATGGGCAAGTCTACAAAGAAAGATGAAGATAGGAGGGGTATGTCGATCCATGCGGGGACAAAGATCTTGAAACTTCGCTCTTCAGTTTTTTCGCTCCAATGGATGGTTGTCATCAAGATACATTGGTTGAGTTTAGTTTAAATTTTACTTTGTTTCGGTTATGAAGACAACGTATGTCACCAAACGTTTTGTAATAATTGGACTGATTCTATCTTTTGATAGATGAAGCGGATTAAATTCCATTATCTAAAAAATCTATTGCCACCATAAGTTCATCAAGCAAATAAACAAAAGAGTCTATTTTCTATATGGTGAGATTTTAAAATGCGGGGTTTTCGAAATTAGGGTTTTAGTTGTGCGAAAATAAATCAAGTTTTAGTTGTATTTCAAAAGTTCAAATTTTTAGTGTTTTTTAAAAATGATGCAAAACACAGTGTTACATTTGGCTTTGGGATTGCTCACCATGGTGATTGCAGCGGTATTCTTTGGGCGCCTAGCGGCATCGGTGTGCACGGCCGGCCGGCTGCGGAAGGCTGGCAACCGGAGGCGACGTGGTTGGCGAGGATCCAGCGGCGTCGAGTGGCGGTGGTCTCGGTGTCGGTGCTCCAGGCGTGGCGGCCGCGCCGTCGGCCGGGCGTCGAGGTTGAGGACGGTCGCGCGCCGATTCCGGCAGCGGCGAGTGCGAGGGGCTCGGGCGGTGGCTCCGTGCCGGCGAGCGGGTGGCCGGGGAATGCGGCGGGACAGCGGCGGGGATGGCGCCAAGGCGCGCCAGCGCGAATCGGTGTCGCGGCGTCGCCGCCGCGATGGTTCCTAGCGATGTGGCTCGACACGGCGGCACAAGGCGGCGGCCGGTGGTACTTGCGGGGCGCGGTGCCGCTTCGGCGATGATGGTGGGCTTGGCGAGCTCATGGCCGGCGGGGGAAGGAGGCGAGGGGGGAGGTGGGGAATGGCGGCATCGAAGGGGAGAACTCCCGGGAGGAGAGCGGGGCTCCCATTCTTATACCCGCCGCGCCTAGGTTCGTGGCTCCATCTCTCGTCCCGTGCCCTTAGATGGGACGGCCGGGACACGGCCGCCAATCCGGGCGCCGTGGTACGGATGCCAAGGCGCGGTGCGCCGCCACTAGGGTGGCGGCGGCACGGCACCGGAAGGGCGGTGAGTTCGCCCTAGGGTTCCTAGGGGTTGGCGGCTTGGGCCAACCGGGCAAGGCCGTGGAGAGGGCAGTGGGGCTGCGGGGCCGCTGGGCGGGCCGTGAGTTGGGCCAGAGAAAGGGAGAAGGCCGGGCAGGCGAGCCGGGGCTTGTGCGTGGCTTGGGCCTCCCGTGGCCGACGGGCCAGGGGAGAAGGAAGGGAGGAATGGGCCAGATCGAGGAAGTATGGGGAATGGGATTTCTCTCCTTTTACTAATTGCAAAAATGAATTCAAGGAATAGAGGGCAATTTAAATGAGAGAAAGGAAAATGAAAAAGGAATTTCTCCTTTGATGATTATTGCTTCACGGATATTGGGTCAAGTTCGAAAGAGATTCCACAAGATCTTTAGAATTTAAACGAAGGAACTTGAGATCAGTTAAAAAAATAGGGGTGAGATAAATTCAAAAGGAATGAGGGGAGTCTCCTACTATTGCCGACATGATTTGGATGGAGTTCAAAAAGAATTTGGGAGGAAAGGAATATGAACCTTTTCCTTTATTGATTTATATGATTCGAGGACTTGGAGATATCCAGAGGTGATCTCTGAGAGGGATTTAAAAGAGATTCATGAGTGGTGATTCCAAACAAGATTGAGAGGGAAAGATTTCTCCATTGCTAAGATGAGTTGAGGGGGTAATTTAAAGCACAAGGAATTTGAGTATGATCCAAGGCATTTGATTAGACGCAGACGAGGTTGAGAGGGGAACTTCCGGTTGTTGCAACATGATTTGAAAGGAATCCAATAACTCAAAAGGGGTTGTGTAACACCCCAATTTTTTGGCCGATTTTAAAATTCGCTAAAAATTTGAACTTTTCAAAAACTTCGAATCGTTTTGTTGCTTTGACAATTCTTTGAATCTTAGTTTGGCATCCTTGGATTTTGGAAGCATAAAATATTTTGTTAGAACCTAAAAGGAGTTTTAGAAGAAATAGAAAAGAGGGAAAAGAAAAAGGAAAAGAAACGAAAAGAAAAGAGAAAAAGGAAAGGGAATGGAACTCGGGCCACAGGGCCAGCTAGCCCTTCCCTCCTCTCCTTTCCCACTTCAAGGACTGGTGTTGACATTTCTTAACGTATGCGTAAGAATCCGCAAGCGTCACGGAATTGTCGTTGTAGTTTTCACCCGGAAATATTCAGCGTATCGTATTTTCCACGTGGAACGGAGATACTCTCTCCTAGCTAGTTCATCCAAGGACACCCAAGGCCAAAGATGGGGAGGATTTTAGAGAAGGATTCCTACAACTTTAGGGTCCCCCGGTTAGCCATACTCTAGAGCTACTAAACTTGCTTTTGGGCACCGCCCACGCACCAACCGGGCAAAGGTCCGGCAATTAGCTCTCACGCCGCACCGAACGGGGGGATTTCAAGGGACGGACAAGGTCTGTCACTATCCAGCCGCCTACCCCCTCAACCGTGATGCTTGTAGAAAAGATAGATGACCACTAGCCCAAACACCACATCTACGCTAGTGATTACAACCCCGATGTTAGCTAGGTTCCCCTCCCAAGAGGTTCCTCTACGAGCTCCGCCCGGCGGGCGACTATCAATCCCGCAAACAAGTAGATAAAGCTCAGTAAACAAAGATCAATAAAGTTTATCGTAACCGTGGGAAGCTTACTCGGCCAAGATCCCGTGAAGGAGCTAAGCACGAATCCATCGAGGTACCGTTGACGGTAATTAATCGCAAATAATAAACCGTCAACATACACCAAAACCACCTAGAAATAGGATTTATACTCTCACATATTCCATGGTTTTGGTGTTTATTTGGTCTTGCAGGTACAACACAAGGAAAGTGCAATTTGGGCCAAAATATGATAAGAAGAATAATAAAAAGAATATTTAGAAGAAGCCCAAAATACAAAAGAGCAAGCCCAAGCCAACTTACCTCGATGGATCGAGAATCCACCGGATGACCACACATTACCGGGCCCAACATGACGAAACAAGCCCACCGAAGACCGGGGCACCAGAGGCCCGAGGCCCGGCATGCGCTAGCGCCCGGCGGTGTGCCGCCGCCAAGGCTCGCAGCCCGGCCCAAATTTCTCGTGGCGGTACATTAACTCAAGAGAACGTCGGTTGGACCGGTGACCAGTGCGGTGAACCCCGAAACCGCCTCTCCTTGGTTGGTTAGGCCATTATGAGGGGAGGTGCACATTTTGCAAGGACACCCCTCTCTCCAAGCTATAAAGGAGGCTCTCTCCTCTTCCTCAACACACAATACACCTCAAGGAGCTACAAGCACAAGTGAGCAAGAGAGAGTTTTCTACCTCTATCCCCATTCTAATTCTAGAGAGTGAGAGAGGGAAGGATAGAAGGAAGCTTGGTTCCTTCTACCCGGAGTTGTCGGAGTGCCCCCGGTGTTCTCATGGTTCCTAGGAGGTCGGAGTAGTCGGACTTGTCGGCACCGCCCTCGCTTGTACCTCTACAATCTACTTACACTTTGGTAAGATAGGTTGTGTTCCTCTTTTGGCTTATCATTTTCAAGTATATTATCTTAGCCGTTATAAACTTGCGGGATTGATAGTCGCCCTTGTGGCGGTGCTCTAGTAGAAGGACCCCCGGGGCCGGTAAGCCTTGATATCATGCTAGAGTAATAATCATTAGTGCAAATGTGGTGTTTGGGCTAGTGGTTGCCTATCTTTTATGGCGCATCCCACGGTTGAGGGGGTAGGCACCGGGTCATGACACCTTGTCCGTCCCTCCGTAATCCCCCCCACATTTGGGTGTGGCGCTTGGAAATTGCCTGACACTACCCGCTTGGTGCGCGGGCCGGAGCCCGGTAAGGAGAGATAACGGCCGAGTAATCCCCTGCATGAAAGTGTTATCCCATCAAGATACCTCATTCCTCTTAGAAGCTTAACCTTGCCTAGGGAAGACACGGTCGAAAAGCCCTCTACGCAAAAGCCCCCGAGTAAAATACGATACCCCTCAATACCACCGGGTGAAGTGCTACAACGGTTTTTCCCGTGGCGCTTTGCGGACTTTTGCTTTGCTTTCGCTAAGAAACACCAACAAGCATTTCCGGCGCCGCTTCTTCTGGACGGTTGTTGTAGTTGTATTTTCGAACCTAGTCGACCCGTGTGTGCCTTGTAGTCTCCAAGAAAAATACAAAAACATTTTCTTTTTGTTTTACCCATGGAGCATTCAACCCTTCAAAACTTTTCCGCTCCTAAGGGCGAGGTCTTAGAACCACGCCAATCTTCTTCGGCCAATCACGCCTTCAGATTATGAGCTCCGCCTTGGCTTTATAGCCATGGTTCAGGCCCAAGCCTTTTCGGGCTTGGAATATGAAAACCCATACCATCACCTAAGGGAGTTTGAGCAGCTCTGTGCATGCCCCGACAATTGCGGGTATGACACACCTAAACGTTGCGGTGGAAATCGCTTCCCGTTCTCTCTCACCGAGAGCGAAACAATGGTACGCGCCCACAACGTAGGGTTGGTAAATGGAGAATGGGAAGAATCATGGAATAGATTTTGTCTCGCGTTCTATCCTTTATCCCGTAATCGCCCCTGCGACAAGAAGTACTCAACTTCCGACAAATAGAGGGTGAAACCATAGGTGCAGCCTAGGACCGTTTTACCACTCTTACCAGATCCGGCCCAGATCTGTCCATACCAACCCATGTGCTCCTACAGCATTTTTGGCTAGGTTTGGATAGAGCAACCGCCCTACTTCTTGACACAAACCGCCGGAGCGTCATTTTCACATAAAACCCCAAATGGAAGGAGAAGCTCTCCTAAACCGTATTCTTGATAATACTCCCCCCGCTAGAACCCATCCGAGTAGAACCCAAGCAAACCCAAGAGGAAATCTCTTGCCTCTTGCCGAACCCGATACATCCATAGAGACCCTCCCCTAAACCGTAACCAAAGCAAGAAGAGACCACATGTTTGGATCTCCCATTTTTCGAGGCTGATTTTTTACGTAAGAATTCGGTAAAGCCTCGAATTATGAATGCCGGAAAAAACCACCAATCCCCTCGTTATCCCTAAGGCACCCCTCGATGAACTTTTTCTCGAGGAGTCCATTAAGTCGCTAACGGCTATCATGAGCACGAGTGGTTGCAAGAAGGGAAAGATCGTCAAGAAATTTGGATAATCGGCCCCTCTACACCTCTCTATTGTAGATACCAAGGGGAAACGGTGGAGGTCATGTATAACCCCTCGGCCAGGCATAAATATTATGTCCAAATTTTTTGCGCATACCTGCGTAGAAGAAACTTACAAAACCCACACAGCTCAGACTTTACGCATAGCACCACGAACCACAGTAAAGTGCCGAGAAATTATACATGACCGGATTCTTCTGCACAGGAATGTCTAACTTTCTCTAGACTTTCATATTTTTTTGATGTCCAAGATTTTGACATCCTAATCGGGCATCCCTTGGAAAAGATTCTTGATCTACCAAAATCCGGGAATTTAGATGTTAAGTTAGGGAGAAATTCATTCTCAATTCCAGTCACATGAGCTAACAACTCAGTGACGGAACCTCTCCCATATCATGACATGCCCGAGGAGGTCATGGGAGTCATGCTCTATGACAACCCTAAGACAGAACTAGAACACGATGCCCAATTCTTCATAGAAGAAGAGGACGACTCAGGGGAAACCATAGAACTTCCTCAAGAGGAAGTGCCGACATTTCGCCTCCAGTTGAGCTTAAACCCACGCTCGCCTACGCTATGTCTTCCTAAACGGTGACACACAAACTCCGGTTATCATTAGTAACAAACTTAGTGACCAGGAGACAACCCAACTCATCGCCGTCTTAGAGAAGCATAGATCGGTCTTTGGGTATTCTTTGCAAGACCTAAAAGGGGTAAGCCCAACACTCTGCACACATCGCATACCTATTGACCCTTCCAAGACTTCCCCATCATGTGAACCCCGAGAGAAGGCTCAATAACACGATGCGTGAAGTCGTGAAGAAGGAAGTTCTCAAACTTCTTCACGGGATAATTTATCCCGTACCACATAGCGATTAGGTTAGCCCGGTCCAAGTGGTCCCTAAAAAGGGAGGAATGATGGTCGTTGAGAACTCAAAGAACGAGCTCATTCCACAAAAGACAAGTCACGGGCGGAGAATGTGCATTGACTATAGGAAACTTAACAAGGCAACTAAGAAAGATCACTTCCCGCTTCCATTCATTGATGAAATGTTGGAACAGTTAGCGAAAACATTCTTTCTTTTTGTTTCCTTGACGGGTACTCGACTATCACGGATCCCGATCCACCCGATGACCAAAGAAAGACCACATTCACATGCCCATATGGAACCTATGCGGATCTTAGAATGTCA
Organism: Hyparrhenia diplandra; assembly: GCA_015847255.1. Taxonomy (NCBI): domain Eukaryota; kingdom Viridiplantae; phylum Streptophyta; class Magnoliopsida; order Poales; family Poaceae; genus Hyparrhenia; species Hyparrhenia diplandra. The sequence continues at coordinate 42,902 of JADLZK010008982.1, read as the reverse complement.
TTTGGGCTACGTGTAATGCACACCGCTTCTTTTCAGCGTGTATGATGTCTATCTTCTCGGACATGATCGAAGAGATCATGGAGGTCTTCATGGACGATTTCCCGTCTATGGTAAGACTTTCGGCAGTTATGCGAAGAATTTAGACGAGGGTCTTGCAACGATGCCAAGAAAAGGACACGGTGCTTAATTGGGAAAAGTGCCATTTCATGGTCCGAGAAGGCATCGTTCTTGGACACCTAGTGTCCGAGAGGGGATTGAGGTAGACCGAGCTAAGATCGGCGTTATCGAAAAGCTACCACCCCCGATGAGCGTCAAAGGAATCCACGGCTTCCTAGGTCATGCGGGGTTCTATAGAAGATTTATTAAAGATTTCTCTCAAATCTCTAGACCCCTCACAAACCTGTTAGCTAAGGATGTTCCTTTTGACTTCACAGATGAGTGCATGCATGCTTTCAAAACCCTTAAGAAAGCACTCATCTCGGCCCCGATCATCTAACCCCGGATTGGTTGTTGCCGTTTGAAATCATGTGCGATGCTAGCGACTATGCCGTTGGTGCGGTCTTAGGCCAAACCAAGGACAAGAAGCAGCATGCAATCGCATATGCTAGCAAGACTCTAATAGGAGCCCAGTTGAATTACGCTACCATAGAAAAAGAGCTCCTCGCGGTAGTCTTTGCTATAGAGAAGTTTCGCTCTTACTTAGTGGGTGCCAAGATAACTATTTACACAGATCATGCTGCTCTAAAATTTCTGCTCACTAAGAAAGACGCAAAACCTCATTTGATCCGATGGATTCTTCTACTCCAAGAATTTGATTTAGAAATAAAAAGATAAAAAGGGAGTAGAGAATACCATTGCAGATCATTTGTCGCGTATGCAGGTCACTAATATCACGGGAACTACCTATTAATGACTACCTACGTGACGACATGCTACTAAAGGTGATTTGACACCAACCCATGGTAATGCGCAAACATTGTCAACTTCATGGTTGCGGGTTATGTACCACCTAGGGGGGGACGGGCGTAAGCTCAAGTGGAGGAGCGCGGTGTCACCTTTGGGACGACCCATATCTGTACGAGCCGAGATGGCTTGCTATGAAGATGCGTACCAAGGGGCGGGAAGGGATGCAAATCATAGAAAAATGCCATGCATCACCTTATGCCCGGCCACCTCGGAGTATTCCGCACTCAAGCCAAGATCCGCGGTCAGGTTCTTCTTACGGCCGACAATATGCGCCGACACAAAGGAGTTCATCGAAGATGCTATAGCTGCCAAAAGACCGGAGTTATAACGCTCGCGATGCAATGCCCCTACACTACAACCTTCAAATAGAAATATTTGATGTGTGGGGCATCGACTAAATGGGACCATTCCCAAAGTCTGGCGATTGCGAGTATATCTTGGTGGCAGTGGACTACGTGTCAAAGTGGGTAGAAGCATTACCATGTAGAGCTATTGGCGCCAAACATGCTTTCGAAAAATGTTCCATGAAGTGATTTTCCCCGTTTGAATCCCTCGCATGGTAATAAGTGACGGAGGATCGCACCGTGGACAAGACATTCAGAACATTTCTGAAAGAACTTGGCGCCAAGCACAACATAGCTACCCCTTATCATCCACAAACCAGCGGGCAAGCTGAAACATCAAACAAGCAGATCAAGAGCATCCTGCAGAAGACGGTCAACGAGATGGGGAAAGGCTAGAAAAATAAGCTACCAGATGCTCTTTGGGCTTATCGGACAGCATATAAAGCCCCCATCGGCATGTCACCCTATCAGCTGGTATATGGCAAAACTTGCCACTTACCAGTTGAGCCGGAACATAGAGCTCATTGGGCCATCAAGAGATGGAATATGGACGTCAAACTCGCCGGAAAGAACCGACGAAAGCAAATTGCTGAACTAGAGGAATGGCGAGAAAAGGCGTACCATAGTGCAAAGCTCTACAAAGAGCGCACAAAGAGATGGCATGATCAGCGCATAAAGACAATAGAATTCACCAGGGGAGATAAGGTACTCTTATTCAACTCCCGGGTGAAACTATTTGGCGAAGGAAAGTTGAGGAGCAAGTGGAAAGGACCGTACACTGTCATCAATACCTCGTCTCATGGCGCAATCACAATCCAGGATGATGCAGGTAATATACACAAGGTAAATGGTCAATGCCTCAAACTTTTCTTTGAGCGATTACCCGATCTTAACCAAGAGCTCGATAGAGTGGACCTTTATTTCGAAAATGATTTATGATTTATCGGCATGCTAAAAAAAAAGCTAGTGAGGGCACATTTTCCTTTATTTACCAAATTGCCCTCACTGAATTCATGCTGATCTGTGCTTGTCTAAATGATTTATCTTTTGCACAAAGTCATTTTTCATTTTCTAAATAATTAAAAAAGAGAAGACAAGACTTCGATCCTCAGACTTTAAAAGTTGAATCACGCATAATCACCGGCGAGAATTCAAATTTCAAACTAAATAATGAACGTGGCGAAAACTTCGACGGAGGGAGCTCCCCTCGGCGGCGTCTTCTTTGTTGGCATTTCTTAGCGCAATCACTAGAAACAGGTTTGGAACCCATCTCTAATAACGGGCGCCGAGAAATGCGCCCCGACATCTCGAGTGAAACCACCGTGTCGGTGATCACACTTGAGACATCGTGATAGACCTTGCCATAATAGATTTTCATCCGCAAGTGCACGGATCTATCATTGTAGCATTTCACCCTAAGTATTCGGGTATCGTTATTTATATTTTCCCAAAGGAAGGCATGTATGTAAGAAGCTAGCATGGCATCGAAAGTACAAGAATACACTTACATGACCAACTTGTCACACGAGGGGTAAACATATTGGTTTTCAAGATAGTGTGACACACACTCATGGAGATACCTCGGAAGGATAAAGAAAATAGAAATGAATAAAAGAATAACCTATGGAGCATGTTAATGTTTCTAGTCTTGGCCAGACAAATGAATATAGTTAGTATCACAAAATGCACATGATATAAGAATGGTTATGTCTAGGTTAACAGGGGAGACCACCGGGCCCATACGACACGAAAGGGAGGCATTTACTGAACTCCTACACAACGATACACACGTGGGGGGGATTACAAGGGCGGACTAAGGCATCACGACCCGGCCGCCTACCCCACAACCGTGGCATGCCGTCATATTCGAAGGCCATCGGGCATCCGGGCACCATGCCCGCATACAAGACAACTACTTATGTCCCCCCAGGATCCCCACCCTATGGATGGACGGACTAGAACATAAGCAAACCCGAAGGAAGGATGAACCGTTAACCCATCTATAATCATATCAGCATTGTGATGTATGAAGAACAAGTATGAACATGTCAAGATCAAGACACCTAAACTATATACTAGTTCATGCATCAAGACTATAACATGATCATGACTATACTCTAATTCAAATGTTAGGCCAAGATAATAGAATAAGGACTTGCAATAAGAAGAATTTTCCATGAATAGATTGTATTACCAAAGATCTTTCTTCTTAGGAGACAAGCCCTCCTTTGTAGCTTCTACTCCAAACTAGCCAAAGAAGAAGAAGAAGAAGAAGTGTGGACTAGCTAGAGAGAGATGGAGAGTGGAGAGTGAGGTAGTGAGTGAGGTAGAGCTCCTTGAGAGTGGTGTGTGTGTGGGGAGGGAGAGGGGACCTACTTATACATGGAGGAGAGGAGCGTAAGTGCTAAAAGTCACCAAACCGACCTCCCCCTAGCATCTAGGTGCATTGAACCGGCGACCGACCGACCGCACCGTCCTCCCGGTCATTGATGGAACCGCCACACCGGGCTGGGCCTGAATCGCCTCGGCATTGGCCTTGGCCTTGTGCCGCAGCGGGCTTCGGTTCGGGCGGAAGCCTTCGTCCACGCGCGTTCTGGGCGGAGAAGATCTTTGGGTCTTTGGTTGCTTTCGGTCGGTTTTGCTTCGTGTTGGGCTTGTTCACCTTGGGTTGGATGGTAGGAAGAAGTACGCTTTCCAAGATGGCGCCTTTTCGTGTATTTTCCACTTGTATTTACTTAAATCCTGCAAAATAATTATTACGGCACTACAAGTGGAATTATGTTAATAATAAATGTATATGAGCATAAAATGGTTTAGTTTTACCCACTGAATGGTAGAATGTTGACGGTAAAAATATGTAGATTAACGACCGTCAACAAACTCCCCAAGCTTACCCTTTGCTCATCCTCGAGCAAATAGTAAAAGGACTTGGTTGTTGATCGGGAGTTGCTTCTATGCCGATTACGTTTTAAAGAGTGCCATGCTTATATCAAAAAGTTACGCTTAGAGTTTGAATATAATGGCATGTTTATTCACCCTTTATTACCTTGAACCGTTTGTGGGGCTTTTTAAGCCGTCCGAATCTTGAGCGGTTGCGGGGATAGAATGGGTCAACGGACTCGCTTATCTTTCATTCTTTTCGAGAATCTATCAATCCAGAGGTTTTTGTAAATATTTTTGCAAAGAAAGTAGTTCCTCGAATGATCTCTCGATCGCTCAAGTGTAAGTGGTTGGTTCCTCACCAAAGGCTTTGATTTGCCTTTCTTTTTTCCCTACCAGCTACAAAAGGCTTTTGTGGAGCTCTAGGTAGGTAGAAGATCGGCTTACTTGTATCATGTCATGTTGCCTTAGTCAAAAACCGGACCACACGGAGAGACTAGTCATATGCCTAGATCAAGATGTGCAAAGTGTATGGTATTTGTGCTCCAAGTATCATGACTCTCTTTTTTGGTGGAACTGTTTGAAGGAGATATGGGCTACCTTTTATTTCTCTTCTTTTTTTTTTTTTTGGATGAGTACTTGACTTCCCGTCTTTATTGGGACATTTGTCCTCTTTTTTTTCCTTCCTTTTTTAATATAGCCCATACTTCTCCTTTGCAACTAAAATTTTTGTGGGAAGTCATGATACAAAATGAATGGAGTTTATTTTGATGGATGGAAGGGTGCATGTGGTGTGCGACTTTTCAATTGTGAGAGTCGGCTCTTTTATTTTGTGGGTGTATGTGATTCTTGATCTTGGGCATATGAAAAGAATCTTCAACATAGGTCACAACAATTTGATATAGGCTCACCATGAAAACAAGTAGCATATGACTAAGGTTTTGAAATGTGTAAGCATGTCATATGGCTCGTGGGAAATGTATATCATTGAGGAACTTTTGAATTCTGATTTTCAAAAATTAAACTCGGATGTCAAGTCTTTCTCTCAAATGATGTCATAGCAAGTCAAGATTACCATATCATATCTGGCAACAACCAAGATCAGATAAGCTATATGAAACCCACGAGGGGTTCAGTCTTTTCAAGGTGAAATATAACTTAGCCACTAAACCCAAACTTTAGAGAATTTTAAGGTATAAGCTAGGCACGGGTAAAACATAAGACAGAAGCAACTATTCATCATTTCAACAAGGGATTTGACTAAACATTTCTATAGCTCATATGTATTGGGTGAAGACCTTTTATTTAGAAGCTACTTACTCTATTTTTGGATTTTTTTTTTTTTTTTTTATTTTTTTTTTGAATGCAAGATTGCTGAAATTTAAACATCTTTGAAATAAAAATAAAATTTTGGAAAAATAAATATGCAATGCAATGATACCTATGGGGGTCCTCCTCCAAGCTATCACGGAGGCCTACTTGATCGGGATTGAAGCCTTGGTACCTCGGGCATGCTTCCTGTCGAGCGTTTTCTTTGTGCCATGTTTGCACCGGAGCTGATCCACCTTTGCCGCTTTGGTTACGCCGGTTTTGTTGCCACCGGTGGGTGTTACGCGTGGGTGTTGAGTGTCATTGGATCTCCCGGTGCAAAACGTCCGGGTTACTGCGGTTTGTGCATTGGCGCCTCCAACCCGTATCTTGATCGCGTGGTGGGTCGCGGGTGGGGGCATGTTATCTGAGCTTTCTTTCGGCTCCATCCTACTGCTCCTAAGGCTGCGAGAATCTCCTTGGGGCCATCCTGATGGTTCGGGTGTCTGGTCGTGGCTCCCGCCTAGGGTCATATCCGGGCATAGGCCCGCTACTCCCCATGTATGGGGGGCCAACCTCCACTGAACATCCGTGCGGTGGTACACAGGCCCGAAGTGCTTATTTGCGAGAGCTTGAGCTGCCTCTATTCCCCACGCTGCGAGTGGTGGTGTGCGGAGATGCTTTTCCTGCATAGGCTATCAAAAAGTCTCGGGCTCAAAGGTTAGTGACCGGCTTTTATACAACTATAGATCCGGGTTAGGTAACCGGAGTACGTTGCATAGCCGGGGAAAAGTGAAACCAAGCTCTCTCGAAGGTAGGGACTTGAAAGATGCCCTCGGATCACCTTGTGATACGATGCTACTAGTGCGAGGTATAGAAATATACTCTATCTGCTCATTGTTAAGGGCTCCTATCACGTGAAGCGTCGTGTGATGAGAGATGTGCGGTGGCCTGGTGTGGTCATGGTGATAACTTCTAAAAAGTGTACGCACATTTCTTTCCACGGGGAGCTACTCTAACTTTGTGAACAAAGGCATAGAGTAACTTAAGCTCGGCCTCGGCACCCACCTAACGGGTGTCTAGGGAACAAGGTCATAGAGATCCAAAGAATGAATAAATCGCAAAGAAGGATCTTTGGATCTGCGTATGACGAGGCTTAAAAGTACCAGGCTCATGTGCCCTAGAAATTTCTTTCCAAAACTGATTTCTTACGAAACCAGGCAAAGCATTGTCAAGATCATATGCACATTTGTAATTAAACTGCAAATGACGAACTAGGTCCGCCACCGAATATAGTAAGATCCGACCAAACAAGCGGAACGAGATCCCTAGCTCATCTTCTACTAGAGTGCATAGAAATTGAATTGTGCGGAGACGAGAACCTTCCTCCTCGAGGCGGAAAATTCGCCACCCAACCGCTTTCCAAAGTAATGGGAATTCAACGTCCATACACATCCTCTCTAGGAGGTCGGGTCGATCTCGGGGGTGTGTAGGAACACCACGATCCCCGAGGTGGAGGTAGGCTTGCATCTCCCCGGATCCCCACGGATGTCGAGGCAGTAGCGTCATCGGTGTAGAGCATCGGGGGACCTTGAGCTTGTTCTCCCCTAGGCCGGTGCATCTTCTTCGAGAACGGGGGCGTTCTCTTGCGGGTCGACGGGGATGGAGCTCGAGCTTGTATGTCGAGATCTCCGCCTTGATGAACGCCTCAAACCCGCAAACGCCTTCCCCGAGCCTATCCATGGCACTTTTGCAAAAAAACGACTTCCGCAAGACCTCGGGTGTGCAAGGGTTAGGTGAAAATATGAACTTTCACACCCGTGCTCTTGCTTGGCACACTATTTTTTTGTGGAGAAATTTGAGTGAAGAGCAAAGTAGGAGAGAGTGTGAGAGAGAGAGAGAGAGTGAAAATGAGAGGGGTGAGCTCTCACACCGGCGCCCTTCCATTTATAGCCGAGCAACCGACACGGATGAGTTGGTCTAGCGGCTACTAGCCGTTGGCGGCGGCGCCAGACGCTGCGGCCGCATGGGCGCGGGCACGCTGCGCGCCCAGCCCCAAAGCCCGATCTTTGCGGCCGTTGAGCTTTGGCTTTGGCGTGGCCAACGGTCCGCGAAGTTCGTGGCCGTTGGTTGCTCGTGCATCTTTGGCCGTTTTCCCACTTTTTTATTTTCTCCAAAAATTTTCAAAATGCTTTTTTTACATATACTAGAAAATTATTTCTAATACATAACTTTATTTAGAAATTATATATATATATATTTTTCAATTTTCATAAAAGCATTTTTTTCAAGTGCCAATTTTCTGTTGGCAAGGTCGATTGGTTATAGTCGATCCGCTGACTCTTCCCCTCTACGGGCGGTGAGTACACTTTCCGGGGGTTTGGTCGGATCCTTGAGGACGCCACACCGGTTTGTGTGTTGATCTTGTGTTTTGTGGGCTCTTCTTGTTGTACCCATTGAATGGGCACTTTACCGCCTTACCCTGGACGTGGAAGATGACGAATCCCTTCCCCACGCATATGTCGGATCGGGCCGTATTAAGAAACGCCTCCCAAAAAGAGACACATCCTCTTTATGACCCATGTCGAAACGATGAAGTCCGCGGGGGATGTATTCATCTTTGATTTTGATCGGACGTCCTCGAGTATGCCCTCGGGCCGCCGAGTTGTTTGATCTGCCATTTGGAAGACAAAGCTTGCTTTGGAGTAAAAGCGTGCCCCGTGAATCTTGTCGAAGGTTACCTTGGACATCACATTTATCTTTGGCCCCGAGATCGCGAGAATCGTTGGTGAACACATGGGGGCCAATGGTGCAAAATGATGGTAGGACGCCCAGGATCTCCCTTCTTGGCAATAAACGGCGAATGCACCGGGACGTGTTCTATGGCTGGAATCTGGCTGAACCTCAGAGCTATCATGTTAACTGACTCATGCGGGGTCTCAGGTTGCCCTGGGATCCTACCTATGTCATTAACTGGCACTTGTGCAGCAATCTGAGCCAGCTGTGTTTCTATCAACTTGTTGAAGCTGAGCTGGTTTTTTACGGCCGAGGACAGATTCTCCAGCTTGTTATTTACACTTTCTAGAATTTTGTCATGTTGCATCATCTTTTTGTTGAGATTTTCGTTGATTTTGGCTTGGCCCAACACTAGATCCTTGAGTGAAGGCTGACCCGAACCATAAGTTGAGTTATAGCCCGAATTACCTTGGAATGGTGTCGGCCGTTATTTCCTTGAGATTTTAGATTGATTATTGTGTCGGTCATTATTTCCTTCTTTGCTTTGTTGGCGATACCCGTTGTTGTTGACATATCACGGCGTCTTCAGGTCTCGGGGCAATTATTTCCCAAATGACCAACTTCACCATAGGTCTCACCGTCATGTGTGATTACGTGGCGTGGACTGGTCGCCTCATAGCTTCCTTTTCAGCGGAGCGCTCTTCCAGCCGCTTTAGCAGCAGGTCTATTTTTGCGGCAAGCATATCCGTTTCCTTCATGGTGTGCATGCCTTTTTGTGTTTTGGCTTGGGTTCTGTCCTCCCCGCAGCTCTGATTGGTCACCATCTTGTCGATCAGGGATGTGGCTTGATCGATGGTGAGAGATAAGAATGCGCCTCCGCGGCATCAGTGCCCTTCAACATGGCCGTGAGACCATTGTAGAAGTTCTAGAGCACCCGACCAATCTGTCCATCCGTGGTGCGGGCATGCTAGAATATATTCTTGCGGCCTCTCCCACGCCTCCGGAATGGGCTCATTGATGTTACTTGGAAGGCTGGCTATTCTCCCCGTAGGGCATTGGTTTTGCCTAAGGGGAAGAACTTAGCGAGGAACGCCGTGGAGCACTTGATCCACGTATCAACCTGCTTCCTTGTCCTTATAGAACCATTGTTTCGCCTTCCCCACAAGGGAGAAGGGAAGCGAGCGAACTTGATCGTGTCCCGGCGCGGCGTCTTTGATGACAATAGTGTCGCCGCGGCTCAAGGAAGTCTTTGGAGATGGCGTTTGCGTCCTCACTAGGCGAGTCCACGAAGGGGCCGGCCTACACCATGGTGATTAGCCCAGTCCTCAGCTCGAAATTCTCATCACTGATGTTGACTGTTGACGTTTGTTAAGTGCTAAAAGAATAAGAATGATTACGTAGCGCCGCGAGAACATCAATGTAGCTTTTCCCTAGGGTAGTATTCTAGGGTATCGTATCCACAGGGAAGCTAATGGTAAAGAATTCTAATAACTCACAATCATGTATCTGCTAACTTAGTAAACCAACTAGACTAAAGAGGGGTAAGTGATAAATGATAAGTGAATAACAAAGCATAAAATTATAACATGCCTAATATTATAAAAGAGTAACTAAGCTAATCAAGAGGTCAAGCGGAGAGATCAAGGTTCCTAAATACTTCTCTATTACTTAGGTTCTAAGATAACTAAATATGGATAGATATAGCAATCATACACAAGCACTTTGGAGTAACAGTACCTTTCCAACTCTCGAGAAAGACTAGGAAGAAGTAGTTGGGGAAGGCTGCCAAAAGCTCTACAAACATCAACCCTAACGTGGTGGCTTGCAAAGGCCTTACAAAGTTGTCACCCACAGGGGCTACCACAACTAACAGGAGGATTGAGCGCAACCTTAGGTAACCTATAGTCTAAACACCATGTCTATACTATATATTACTACTCTAGCTACCTAGAATAACTAGAGCACTCAATACGAGCAAAAAGATCCCATGCAATGATATAAATACTATACTAAACATATATATATTTTTGACAAGTATACTAAACATATATATATGGAAAGCATAAAAGTAAATAGAGAAGATAAATATATTAAAGCATAAGTCTAGTAGAGAAGATACAAAGACATACCATACTCTGAAGACTCTTCCAGAACTAGAGCACAGCTCCACTCTCCCTTACTCTTGATTAGATCTAATCTAGACCTAATCTACTTCTAATCTTCATGTCTAATCTAGTTCTAATCTAATTCTAATTCTCTAATCCCTGAGAGAGAGGTATCCTCACATTGGGACTCCTCTACATCTGAGAGATAATGAATTAGCTAATGAATTAGGGCTTCAGGGGGGAGCCACGCCGCTTATATAGCCCCATAGGATGAATCTCAGCCCTTGGATCAAACCGACTTGATTGGATGGACTAGATCAACTCCATAGGTCGGTTGTAGGAAGGTTCGAAAAATTTGGACACGTGGTTCCACCGGGGGGTGCAGCGTGGCACCACCCCGTGCCGCCCGGCCCCACTCTATGGGATCGGCCTTCGGCTTCTTCGAGCTTCATTCTTTCATCATTTGAACCCACGGAATTTATACCAATGCCCGGATTTGGTCCTTTTCTTCCGTTTCTCAATTTCCTCTCTTTTCGGCTCTTTTTAGGGGTTTTACGGATTCTTCACGCAAAAGCGATGTATGCACAAAAACTTCGTGGAATTCATTAGTAATAATAATATTTATCTAGCATTGATCCTTAGTCGATGGTTTAAAACATATATAAAAGTGGTCAATAACTACCGTCAACATTGACCACCGGTCCGGTGGACGCGTTAGCCTTGGCCGGGGCGGAGAAATCACGAAGTGACTTACGAGCCATGGAGTTTAGTATGGTTGATGCGGGGGGTGTCGGTTTCAAATTGTCGGGGGTTCTGGCGAAGAAAAAGAGATCACGATACTGTTCTTCCTTAGGAGAGCCTCTGGATCTCACGATGAAGTTATCCAGCGGTTGGAAACTAGACATACACTATCTGTTTTCATCCACAACGAGAGAAAACATAAAAAGAATAGCTTGTATGAGCAAGTGGCTACCATGCATGCATATCTCATATTCATAGCCATCTAGGATTTCTTAATACAATGCCTTCCCGACAACGGCCTTGAAATGCTTGTTGGCATTTCTTAGCGCAATCACTAGAAACGAGGTTTAGAACCCATCTCTAATAACGGCGCCGAAAATGCGCGGCCGACATCCCATTTCCTCTCCCTCTCTTGCTCACCGATGAACGGGACCCGGCCGTCAGGGCCGTCTTCCCCGACACGCCGACTACGCAAGGCATGGCGTCCCACCTGCCTGCCAGGTGAGGTCAGCGGTGCGGACTCGCGCCTGATGAAGGCGGGGCGTCCCCGGCCCGAGCCGTCCCGTTAAGCGAGCCAGCTCACCCCACCATGAATGAGCACAGCGCCGGCGACGACCTCGCACATGAACACCGATGGGACCGCTCGCGCCCGTCGCGACATCAGCGAGCCAAGAATGCGGACAGGAGTACAGCAACCCCGCGGACCACCAAGGAAACGTCGCGTCGCCTGCTCGCTCACAGCCCCGCTGTCGTCCACGTGAACAGCGGAGGCAGCTACTTCACCATGGCCGGGCGCCGGCCACCGTGAAGACGACTAGACAAGGCACCGGCCCTCACGGACGACCATGGACATGACCGGGCGGCTATCGAGCACAGCAAGACCACGCCCGCGCACTCCCTCCTATGCCGAAAAATATCGGGAGCTCGCGGAAATATCCGCCGGCCGGGCTCACCGCGGCGCGGCTATAAATAGCCCCGCTTGATGCCCGTCCGACCTCGCCCGAGCACGAGAGCTTCGGTAGGAGCTAGAACATGCCATGCTCGCGCCCGCTCTCTTCCTCTCCCTCTCCCTCTTGCCCGTCGGGATTTCCCCAAATCAGGATTTCCGCCACTTGCCGCGCATAGGGTCGGGCGCGCCGCCGTCGAATGGGTCACCGCCGATCGAAATGGTGAGCGGTAAGACTCCTATCCTCCCCTCTTTCATTTCCCCTATCTAATTCTCCCTATTACACCATGTAGCACCGTCGTCGGCGCGCCGCCGCTGGCGCCACCAGCGAAACGCCGTCGCCCGTGGGAGGCGCCCTACCCGCCACCGTAACCATCACCATCAGTGCAGGGTAACGAAGGGAGTCCAACGAGCCCCTCGTGATGACCTTTTGGCGAAATCGGCCGACTCAGCCGGATTCCGGCGGCGCGCCGCCGTCGGGCGGAGGGCAGAGCCGCCCCGCCGCCGCCGTTGCCCCGGCCAGCGCGTCGTCAAGGCGGGAGCCGGCGGGTGCCGGCGTGGTCTCCCCATCGGCCGCCCCCCACGCCATCCGTGCCACATGGGCTGGGCCTAGGGCCCACCGGTCACCACGTGGGTGGCGCGCGCAGCGTGTACACTTGGGAGAGAATGCTATGTACACCCGGCTTTGTGCGTAGAATACAATAAACCTATTTTTCGGATCTCGAAAAAATTCCAAAAATATGTAAATAAACTAGATCATGTGGAGATAATTGTCAAGTATTTTTATACCATTTTTACATCAATAAAATATTGACAGAAAAATCCCACCAAGTTTATAATCTGGAATTAAACTTCAGAGAGTCACAACTCTTAAACCGTAGCTCCGATTTAGGTCAAACCACTTCTAAAATTCCTCTAAAATTGAGCTTTATCCGTTTCTCATGGTTTCATATGTCATCACATGGTTCTTTTCATCGCCATTTGTTCGCTCTAATATTTATTTGATAATCTCGCCAAGCGTGGGAGTAGCGGGCGAGGACCTTTATCGGGGAGAACGATGACCCGATTTCATTCTAGAGCCTGATGGCGTAAACAACCAAGGCAAGTCCTTACCCCCCCTTAACCTTAACCTAATTAAATAATGATAATGATACAAAAATGATGATCAAAGCTTATCACATGTGGAACATTTATTGATGCATATACTTGGTGTATATATGATTTAATAAATATACTTGGCGTATATAAATTGATGCATATACTTGGCGTATATGAGATATTACATATACTTGGCGTATATGAGATTGATGCATATACATGGTGTATATGAGGTTGTGCAATGATAGCTATGATGATAATTATACGAAATAATAATAATAATAATATGGACCTAACCAACAAAAGAGGTGAGTGGTGGTAGTATACCACATCGGGAGGCCGTGAGGGTTCTGCGGGAGAGATACTCGCCTCCCTAAGCATCGGTTCATAGACCATCTACCTAGTGAGAATTATCACGTCTGACCACACGTCGGTATGGGGCGGCGGATTTTCACACCCGTTGGGTTGAAGTATAGTTTCTGACCTAGGAGGCGAAAGTAGGCAAACAATGTATCCGGAGAAGGCGTGGGGAGAGTGGCCCCACGATCCGGTTGGCGTGGATGCTAAGTGATCTTCCATGTAAGTTTTAGTTGGGCGTGGTGGCGCCGATAATTGATAGGACATGGAGTCCTTAATTATTATTGGGTGTTTTGGTAACACCAAATTTTGAGTGATTTGGTATCACTGTTCCAATCCTTGTGCGTCGTGGTAGTAATTGTATGGAAACCCGGGAGGCATCCAAGCGGTGCAGTCTCGTTAGACCATTTATAACCACTAATCACGGTAGGAGGTGTGTCTATCATGTGGGGAAATTTGTACAACCTCTGTAGAGTTTATTAAATCTATTCGAATAGCCATGTCCTTGGAATAGGCGAATGCTAGGAACGATCATCTATGATTAGATTTCACACTAATGAACTAACCGTTTGTGACCTGTTTATGATGGCTTCCACATGAACTAACAGGGAGCTAGCGAGAGCGATCTTAGAGACCTGCTAGGGCCCAACCCATAATAATTCCAATCCACCACGGTTTGGACTTGCGAAATGCGTTTGTACTCACCCGTTGTTGATTTTTAGACTTAGACTCGGACTAGGATCTCGGCTCACGATGACCATGATGAGGCCTTTGCATGAGACTAGACGTTGGCGTTTATGGAGTTACTAGGACCAGGATATTGACACTAGGGTTTCGACTACGCTCGAATTTGCTTGTGTGTGTGTTATGTTAGGAGCCACCGTCTGTTTATAGCGAGACTCGATAAATAAACCTTCCACGATGCGGCCTATGTTTATCCATCATTGTGTAACCTATAAGATCGTGACCCTTGGGCCACTTATGTAAGACCTTTATTTGTCCTATTAATAAAAGTTTTGGCACTTTTTCTAAATAAATCTATGTCCACTCTTGTGTATTAAAACGTATTAGTGCATGATCCCGACACCAATACGTGTGCTTAAAATACCCATTAAAGTGGGGGCCTAACAAAGTGGTATCGAGCGCGGTTGACCATAGGGCCGAAACCCTAGGTCCGGTACACAACTAATAATCGGGATAAACACACACCCTAACACATGAATCGCTCTTATATATATTCTTTCACGTGCAAAAATATTTCTAACTTATGGTAGTGTTTTTGCAGCTATGAAAAAGTCCCATAGATGACGATTGGAGCGATCGGTTGCATCTCACGAGGAGGGATTTCCACGTCTCTTATGGTAGGCGCTCCAAATGACTAGGCTACACCGAGCCTCCCATGTACTATAGCATCGAGTACGACAATGCGGGAGTGCGAAGGTGTCAGTCTTGGCTTGCACATAAAGGAGCATCCTTATTTTTACGCAATATAGGCACGTTGGTACACCATGATCGATGTAGAAGGCAATGGGACACTACACAAATGGTGGCACGAACGGCACTAGCGGGAATATTGTGGCATATTCGAGGAAGATGTGGAACACACACCCGCCAAGTACCTTGCGGTACCAAATCGAGACCACCCCAACATGGCGCCACAAGGTTCGCGAATTAGGAAGGATTGATCCAAGAGTGCACGAGTGCGATAAGGTATTCAGCATCGGTACCTACACAACTTGGACACCTTGTGCGAAGACCAACGAGAAGGAGATACAAGCATGGCTAGGCCGATACCGCGAGAGACAAGCCGAGGTAGACAAGAAGGCCATCGAAGTACACAAGATTGCAAGGGGCCCAGGCAGGTGAAGCGGGAGTTGGGCGGTGCAAGCGGGGAGCTTAGGAGGACCCGGCGGCGATTCACGTGAGAAGAAGCGGGCGAAAGGACACCATGAGGAGGAAGAACAATCACCGAAGAGATGGATTGCCGCAAATGCCACGAGATGGAGTGCTAGCTTATGACCCCTAGCAGCCTTACTATGATGCGAATGGATACATACCAAGGGAGTCTATGACCGATCCACGAGTCCATTGAGACCGAGGAGTCCATCGCGAGACAACTTCGGCGAGGAAGCGGGACCATCAAGTGCCCATGAAGTGGATGCTATGTGCTAGCACAACAAATACCGGGCGTGAGAAGATGGAACCCCGGTAGCTACTGTTTTGTAAAATAAATAAATGTAACTGTTTGCAAGCGGTCACCACCATGGCAAACTATGTGTAGTGTAGTGTCGATGTCAGTAGTGTTTGAGTGTTTTGTTATCGTCTTAATGGTTGTTATGTATGATGCACCTTGTGTCATGTGTAAAAACTATTGAGATGTGTTGAATGTTTCAGCGTTTTATCATAACCTATTTGCTTTCGATGGATTTTATCGCTATTTGCTTCTTTCTTATGATCCTCGAACACCGTCTTACCCATGTTGCTACTACAGCAATCGATGGAAAGAAGGTCTAGCGGGATCCGACGAACGACGAAAGGGCGAAGCTATGGATAGGAATGAGGGAAGAGCTGTACCTCGAGGAATAGGCAAAAACAGGGGGCCGACAACCTAGAAACAACGGGGGCAATGAGAATGAAGTACTAGTAGAGGGAAGAAGTAAACCAGGAAAGTGAGAATGAGCGAGCACCACCACCACCACCACTACCCAATTTAGCTGAAGTGATGAATCGTCAGACACAAGCTGTTGGAGTGCTTAGCGGGCGAAGGGACAACGAGAATGGACAAGGAAGAATAGCGGCATTTATGCGGCTACGCCCGCCTACGTTCGATGGCGGGGATGACCCGTAGTAGCGGGCGATTGTGCCTAATCACTAAAAAGCAAGGCGCGGTGAGGGCAAGCCCGGGAAGAGAAGGTTACCTTAGCCACCCATCGGCTCGTAGGAGCGGCTAGCGAATGGTGGGACAACTACCAAGATGCTTTCTGAAGACCCGGATGCGATCACATGGGAGGAGTTAGTGGAGGAATTCATTTGCTACCACATTCGGAAAGGAATTATCTTGTGATAAAAATTTGAGGAATTTTGGGACATAAAATAGGGGAGCCATGACTATCCCACGGTATATCCACAATTTCATGAAGTTAGCGCGTTATGCACCTAGAGAGGTAGACACCGACAAGAAGAAGATGACATGCTTCGCTAGAGGACTTAATGCAACCTTAAGGGAACAAGTAGCGGTCCGCGACTATGCAAATTTCAACACCATGATGAACAAGACCATTATTATAGAGGAAAAGATGAAGAGTGGCGTGAAAGGAAACGAAAGATGATTATCAAGGGTGAACGATACCAAGAGAGGATGCAGAAGACCCGCACATACAACAGTGCACCACCAAGGTACCAGTCAACCTTGCAGTTCTGAGCACCAGGGAACAATTACTCTCAGGCCAGCAACAACAACTATCGCAACAACAACGTCAGCAACAATAACTACCGAAGCAAAAATGCCAACAGTAACAATAACAACACTCAATTCGGAGGAGGAAACAACTCAAGATAGGAGACATGTTTTGGATGCCACCGGCCGAACACCATATCGCGGTGCCCAAGCGAAAGCACAAACAATGCCCCCGCCCTCTCATGCGCCAAATAACAGGGACAGCCACCTCGGGAATCGGCGTAATGCCCCTTAGAACTCTGGCGCACCATGGAGGAACGCCCCAAGCTATGACCAAGGCCGAGTGAATCACGTTAGTGTAGAAGACATCGCGAGCGGCGCCCGGTCTTTGTGTCTGGTGAGTTTATTGTAAACTCCATCTACGCAACCACTGCTATTCGATTCGGTGCCGCATTCGTTTATTTCCAATCACTTTGTTTTGGAAAATGATTTGAGAACGGTGTTATTATCCACCCCTCTTTTGATTCGCACCCCTGGAGCTGTTCTTCAATGCACACTAAAGTGTCCTAGAGTGAAGATTATGATCAATGGAGTGAGTTCCAAGTAGATTTAATAATCTTGAAGGCAGATGGATTGGACATAATCCAAGGAATGGAAATGGGATAAGATTTGCATGGATTTTATAGTTGGACTTAAAGAGAACTACAAATGGAAATGACTCGATATGGGTCATTGTGGACGGGTTAACAAAGGTAGCTCACTTCATTCCCGTGAAGACTATTGGCGGTCATTAATGACATATTTTTACGTCAACATTCTACCATTCGGGGGTGAAACTATACCTTTCTATACTCATATACATTTATTATTAACATAATTCCACTTATAGTGTAGAAATAATTATTTTTTAGGAATTAAATAAATACAAGTGGAAAATACAAGAAAAGGCGCCTTCCAAAAAGCGTACTTTGACAAATCATCAACAAGGAAGAAAAAGCCCAAAACACGATGCAACTTTGGGCGGCGGCCGACACCCGCAACATTTCAGGCCCAAAGCCATGCGTGGACCAAAGCCCGGCCAGTGAGCCCGGCTGGCGCGCCGCGCCAAGGTTGAGCGGAGCCCAACTTTTCGCATGGCGGTTCCATCAATGCGAGAGGAGGGGCGGTGCGGGGCGTCGGCCGCCTTGGTTCCACTTGCACTGGGGCGCCGGGGAGAGGCGGTTTCCTCACCTTTTACACTTTACCCCCTCTCACACTTCTATAAGTAGACCTCTCCTCTCCCCCTCTCACCACACACCACTCTTGGAGTCTCTACCTCAACACTCTACTCTCCACCTCACTCCTCTACCTCTCTATCTACCTCCACACTTCTTTTTCTTGTTACTTTCTTGGTTAGTCTTGGAGTAGAAGAGCTACAAGGAGGGCTTGTCTCCTAGAAGAAGTGCTTCTTGGTAATATATCTCTAATGGAGAATTCTTCTTGTTACAAGTCCCAATTCTATTATCTTGGCCTTACACTTGATTTAGAGTATAGTCTTGGGTGTGTTTTGACCATGATATATGAACTAGAATATAGTTTGTGTGTCTTGTTCATCACATGCTCATACTTGTTCATCACGGTTCATAATGTTTACATGATTAGAGGTGGGATAACGGTTAAATCGTTCCTTGAGGGGTTGCTCATGTTCTAGTCCGTCCATCCGTAGGGTGGGGATCTGAGGGACACAAGTAGTCGCCTTGTATGCGGGCATGGTGCCCGGGTGCCAGGGGGCCTTCGAATATGATGGCACGCCACGGTTGAGGGGGTAGGCGGCAGGGTCGTGACAACCCTGTCCGTCCTTTGTAATCCTCCCCACGTTCGTGTGTTGTGTAGGAGTTCATAAATGCCTTGGTGGGTAGCAGACTACCTGGTGGGGTCTCCCTGTTATCTTAGACCTAACCATTCTTATATCATGTATTCATGTGACTCTAACTATATTCAATTTTATTGGCCATGACTAGAACTATTAACCTGCTCCACTAGATTATTCATTTATTCTTTCCCTGTTTTCTTTATCCTTTGAGGTGGCTCTCTGAGTGTGTGTCACACTATCTATAAAACCATATTGTTTACCCCTGTGTGGTCAAGCTGGTCATTGTGTGTGCGTATTCTCGTATTCAGATGCCATGCTAGCTTCTTACATACATGCCTTCCATTGGGAAAATATAAATAACGATACCCTGAATACTTCTGGGTGAAATGCTATAATGATAGATCCGTGCACTTGCGGATGAATATCTATTATGGCAAGGTCTATCACCGTTGATGTTTCTAGTGTGATCACCGACATGGTGGTTTCACTTGGGAATGTCAACGGCGCATTCTGCGCTTGTTATTAGAGATGGGGTTTAAACACATTTCTAGTGATTGCGCTAAGAAATGCCAACAAGCATTTACGGTGCCGTTCTTGGGGAAGGCATTGTATTAAGAAATTTTAGATGGCTATGATTATGAGATATGCATGCATGGTAGCCACTTGCTCATACAGGCTAATCTTTTATGTTTTCTCCTGTTGTGGATGAAAACATGATAGTGTATGTCTAGTTTCCAAGCGCTAGATAACTTCATCGCGGATCCCGGCACTCCTAAGGAAGAACAAGTCTCGCGCCTCTTCTTCTTTAGCGGAACACCGGCGGCTGAAACCGACACCCCTTTAACCGTACCACAAGCTATGGCCTATAAATTAAACTTTGCGAGTTATGCATCCCCATTGTTACCAACGTGACCCTTTGGGCGGTGGTTAACATTGGTGACAAGAACTTCGAGCTTCGCCTTTGGGATAACCATGGTGCGAGGCTAGTCCATTCGTGGACTACCAAGTGAGGATACCAGCGCTCATCTCCGACATTTCCACGAGCTATGCGACACAATTGTCAAGGATGTCGCACCGGCGCAATCTGGTTCCGTCGTTTCCCTTCTCCCTTGTGGGGAAGGCAAAAGCGATGGTTTTATAAGGACAAGGAAGGCTGTTGACACGTGGACCAAGTGGTCCACGGCGTTCCTCGCTAAGTTCTTGCCCATGGGCAAAACCAATGCCCCACGGGGGGAGAATCGCCAACTTTCGTGAGAATATCAATGAACCCATTGCGGGGCGTGGGAGAGGCTGCAGAATATATCTAGCATGCCCACACCACGGGATGGAGAGTTGGGCGGTGCTCGAGAACTTCTACAATGGTCTCACGGCCATGTTTAAGGGGCACACGGATGCCGCCGGTGGTGGCACATTCCTATCACTCACCATCAATCGGGGCCACGGCCATTATTGATAAGATATTGACAAACCAAAGGCGGGGGGAGGATAGAACCCCGCTAAGCAACAAAAGGCATGCATACCGTGAAAGAGGTGGATATGCTTGTCGCAAAAATGGATCTCTATTTGGCGGTGGAAGAGCATGCCGCGAAAAAAAGCAATGGCGACCGGTCCACGCCACGGACTCACACATGACGTGTGAGACACGTGGTGAAGTTGGCCCACTCGGGGGAATAATTGCCACGAGACCCATGAGGAGGGCATCATTCATCAACAACAACGGGTATCGCCCGGCAATAGGCGGGCAATAATGGGCGGCACAATAACTAGTCCCGGCCACCATTCCAAGGTAACTTCGGGCTATAACTCCAATTATGGTTCAAGTCGGCCTTCACTCAAGGACACGGTGTTGGGCCAAGCCAAGATAAATGAAAATCTCAACAAAAGATGATGCAAAATGACAAAATCTTAGAAGGTGTCAATAACAAGTAGGAGAATCTGTCCTCGGCCGTGAAGAACCAACTAAGCTTCAACAAGATGATAGAAACACGGTTGGCTCAGTTCTTTGCACAAGTACCGATTAACGACTTCGGTCGGGGATCGGGGCAACCCGAGACCCGCGCGAGTCGGTTAACATGATATCTCGAGACTTCGATGTTGGCGTTTCTTAGCATAAGCGAAAAAAGTTCATAGCAAAGCGCATGGAAATGCGGCTTGTAGCTTTCACCGGAAGTATTGAGGGTATCGTATTTTTCACGGGGAAGGCATGGGGTAAAAGTCTCTAATAGGAACATGGACAAGATAACATGGCGTATAATAGACCAAGGTTCATAACGGGGATGGAATAGGAATAGTAAAGGATAACTTGACACACACACACGAGCAATCTCATGGAGGGAGGTATTGAGAGAGAATAAAGAATAAAAAGAATAACCTAAAATTTGGAGCGGGGCCTATCCTATATAGTTGTGCAAAGAACAAGTTAATGATCATACAAGATATCTCTGGACGAGTAAGATGGATGGGGAGATGCCCTGGTGGTGTGCGCGGTAGATAGACACTTTCGAACTCCTACTCAATACCCGGACGTGGAGGAGTGCTAGGGGCCGGACGAGGCTGTCACCACACACCGCCTACCTCACTCACCGTAGAGGGCACCGACATATCGAAGGCTCCCATGCACCCGGGCTCCATGCCAGCGTGTATTAAGGAACTACCCACACCCCCCTAGGACTCTGACCCTACGGATCAATGAGCTAGAACATGGGCAAACCCAAAGGTATGACAGACCGCCATCTAGACTCCATGGAATAAATTGTATGAATGGTTAAGCACAAGTTCTATATGATGGAATCATAACATAGAAACTATAGCCTAGTTTATATGCAATGATTATATCATGAGGAACTATACTCTAGTTCTATAGCACAACTATAATAATAAGTAGAACAAGAACATGATGAAGAACATGACATTGATCAACATAAAGAAAATTATATTAATCATACCAAGTGTCTCCAAGATGACCTTGATCTTCTACATGATGCCTTGCCAAGCTCTAACACTAACCAATAAAAGTAAAAAGATACAAGTGTGGAGGGAGAGGCTCTTGTGTGGTGTGTGTTGAGGGGAGAGCTCTACCCATCTATTTATATCTAACATGGTCGGTTTTCGTGCGGGTAAATAAGGAAGCACCCCCGGCACACGCCTATGCATGGCGGCATGCAACGCCTATGAAAGGTCGGCTCGAGAGGCGGTACCGCCCGATCCGGCGGACCCACTTCGATCCGGCGGCGGGCTGGCCCGTTCGCGACAGCTTTTGGCGTGTGGGCTTGTGGGCGGTCACGTCGTTGATCCGCGGGGTGCTTTGGTCGGTTTGATTACGAGTTGGGCTTCCTCTATTCCCCTTTGATTGCGCATTTCTAGAATGTGTGTTCATCTTTTCGCGCTTTGTTCTTTACCGTGCATTTCCACTTGTTTCGGCGTTTGTCACGCAAAGCATGTTTTCTCGAAAGCGAGGTGGAACTAGGTCATAGCATATGTATATGTGTCATAAGTATGCTTGTTTCCCCTGATTTGGATATAAATTGGCGGTATAAAATGGTCGATAATGACCGCCAACACTTTCGGCGGACTCGGCAATAGAAAGTCCCGTGAACTTCGCCGTTTGTCGCCAAGAAAAGAGACCACGGGCGTCCCACGATCACTTGCGCTATTGGTCCCCATGAGTTCAACAACGCATTCTCACGATCTCGAGGCCGGTATTAATGTGATATCCAAGGCCACCTTCGACAAGATTCATGGTGGGACACTTGCACCCGCAAGCTTTGTCCTCAAATGGCGAATCCGGACAACTTCGGCGGCCCGAGGGGCATACTTTCGAAGCGTGCTCATCGAGTTAAAGATGAGTACTTCCCATAAATTTTGTCATCCTCGACATGGGTCATAAAGAGGACCTGTCTCTCCTCACAGGGAGGCGTTCCTCAATACGGCTAATGCCAACATATGCGTGGAGAAGGGATTCGTCATTTTCCATGTCAAAGTAAAGGCGGTAAAGTGCCGATTCAATGGGTACAATAAGAAGAACCCCGGAAATCTTCATCGTCGACCGGGCGGTGTGGTGTCTTCAAGGATACGCCTTGAAACCCCCAGGAGCGGTGCTTCCTGCCCGATAGAAGTAGGGGAGAGTCGAGGCGGTGACTATAAATACTCTGTCTTTGCCAACGGTAAATTGGCACTTAAAAAATTATTAATTAAAAATAATAATATAAATAATAAAATAATATATCGTAATAATATAGAGTATAAAATTTTATAATTTATATAGAATATATAAAATAATAAAATTTATATAAATATTTTTGAAAACCAAAATAATAAATTCTTACAAATAAAATAAATCCTTAAAAAACATTTTGAAAATATTTGGAAAAATCAAAAAGTGGAAGAAAGCTGTCGAACCAGCTCGCGACCAACGACCACAAACATTTCATGACTGTTGGCTAGGCCCGCCAAAAGCCAACGGCTCCGACCTCGGGCTTTGCACTTGCGCCTTAGAGCGGCGTAGCGCCGCGCGGCCCGGCCCCTCGAGCCCGCCCCGGCTCCTAGCCGTTATTACCCGACCTCACCGGGTCGGTTATTGGCTATAAAAGGCGGGGAGGCGCCCGGTGTGAGAGCTCACCCCTCTCATTCTCACTCTTTCTCACTCTCACACTCTCTTCCACTCATTCTTCACTCCAATTTTCTCCACAAAAATACTTTGTCAAGCAAGATCATGGGTGTGAAAGTTCATATTTTCACCTAACCCTTACTTTTTGCAGGCTCTTGTTGTGATCCGCGAGCGACATATTTTTACCGTCAACATTCTACCATAAAAGGGGTGAAACTATATATTTCCATACTCATATACATTTACTATTGACATATTTCCACTTGTAGTGCACAAATAAATGTTTTGCGGGATTTATACAAAAACAAGTGGAATATGCACCAAAAGCGCCTCCCTAGAAAGCGCATTTCAGAATACAATCAACCCAAGGGAGAAAAGGCCCAACACGATGCAATCGGCCCAAGCAACAACCCCGCCCAACCACTTCTACGGCCCGCGAGACACGCGAGGACCAAGGCCGGCCTGAATCGAGCGGCTTTGGCTTGGCGCGCCCCCGCCCGGCCCATACCTGCGCTAGGGGAAAAGCGGTTCGAGGCCCATCCTACGCGTGGTGGTTCATTGAATGCTCGAGAGGCGGTGCGGTCGGTCGGTTCCGGTTCGATGAACGTGGGCGCCCGGGGAGGAGGTCGGTTTGGTGGAAGATTAGCACTTAGCCCCTCCACTTCATGTATAAGTAGGCCTCCTCTCTCCCTCTCTCAACACACACCACTCAGGAGCTCTACCTCACTCTCCACTTCACTCTCCACTCTCCACCTCACTCTAGCTAGTCCACACTTCTTCTTCTTCTTCTTCTTTGGTTAGATTTGAGTAGAAGAGCTACAAGGAGGGCTTGTCTCCTAAGAAGAAGCTTTGGGTAATATATCTCTCTTATGGAGCTTTCTTATTGTGACAAATTCTTATTCTATTATCTTGGCCTAACTTATGAACTAGAGTATAGTTTTGGATATATGATCATGACAAATGAATTAGAATATAGTTTATGTGTCATGTTCTTCATATGTTCATACTTGTTCTTCACGTATCATAATGTTTACATGATTAGAGGTGGGGTAGCGGTTCGTCGTTCCTTGGGTTTTGCTTTCGTGTTCTAGTTAGATCCATTAAGTAGAGTGGGGATCACAGGGGACACAGTAGTCGCCTTTGTATCTTGGGCATGGTGCCCGGGTGCCAAAAGGGCCTTCGGATATGACGGCATGCCACGGTTGAGGGGGTAGGCGGCGGGGGTCGTGACAGCCACATCCGTCCTTCGTAATCCCCCACTTTTAGTATGTTGTGTAGGAGTTAAGTAAATGCCTTCCCTTTTCGGTTTTACCGGGAAGGTCTCCTGTTATCCTAGACCTAACCATTCCTATATCATGTATTCATGTGACTCTAAGTATATTCATTTGTATTGGCCAAAACTAGAAACATTAACCCACTCCGTAGATTATTCTTTTTTTTTTACGTATCTATTTTCTTTATCCTTTGAGGTGTCTCTTTGAGTGTGTGTCACACTATCTATGAACCGATATGTTTACCCCTGTATGATCAAGTTGGACATCGTGTAAGTGTACTCTTGTATTTCAGATGCCATGCTAGCTTCTTACATACATGCCTTCCATTGGGAAAATATAAATAACGATACCACGAATACTTCGGGTGAAATGCTACAATGATAGATCCGTGTGCTTGCGGATGAAAATCTATTATGGCAAGGTCTATCACCGCTGATGTTTCTAGTGTGATCACCCGACCGCGGTGGTTTTTCGCTCGGGGAATGTCGTGGAGCATTTACGGCGCCGTTATTAGAGATGGGTTCTAAACCTATTTCTAGTGATTGCGCTAAGAAATGCCAGCGATTCTTGTGAAAGTCGTGTTTGTTTTGCGCGTCGCCTTGGATAAGTTCGGGAAGGCTCTTGTAGGTTTGAGGCGATCATCAAAGGCGGAGCTCTCGGCACACAAGCTCGAGCTCCATCCACATCGGCCAGCAAAGAGGAGGTCCCCGCACAAGAGGATCTTTGCACCAACCGGGGAGTGCAAGCTCAAGACCCCGGCAATCTCGAAGATGATCTTGGCTAGTACCTCGACATCCGGGGAGCTCGGGGAGATGCAAGCATATCTCCACCTCGGGGATCATGTGTTCATCTGCGGACACCCAAGATCGACCCGACCTCCTTGAAAGGGCAGGTATGGACATCAATTCCCAATTCTTTGGAAGCGGTTGGTTGGCGAGAAGTTTCCACCTCTCGGGGAGGAAGGTTCTCGCCATCGACAATTCAATTTCTATGCACCTTAAGAGAGGGGCGAGTCGGGGTATCTCCTTTTCGTTTGTTTGGACATTCCTATCATATTCTATGGAGAGACCTAGGTCACCACTTAGGCTTTAGTTACAAATGTGCATTAGATCTTGATCATGCTTTGCACAGTTTTTCTTGAAAAACCAGTTTTGGGAAAAGATATTTCTACGGTGCACATGAGCACGGCATGTTTAAGCCTAGACATACACAAATCCGACATCCATCTCTGAGATTCATACATCATTTGGATATCGTGAGCTTATTTCCTAGGCGAGAGGTTAGATGGGTAAATGATATTGAGCTCAAGTTACTTTCGCCCGCATCAACAAGATTAGAGTAGCTCTGTGTGGGAGATGTGTAAGCATTTTTCGATATCATCACTTTGAGCACTTACGTCACTTGCATCTCTCATCACCCGCGCCGCTTCTCACGATAGGAGCTCTTGACAATGTGCATGTTGAGTACATTTACGTACCCGTACCTTAGTGAGTGAGCAAAAGCTGGTTGAGAGGCATCTTTTGAAGTCTCTACCATCAAGAGAGCTTGGCTTTACTTTTCACGGCTATCTGGTACTCGGTTACCTAACCGGATCTGATTGTATAAAAAGCGATCACTAATCTTTGAGCTTCGAGACTTGATAGCCTATGCAAGAAAAGTATATCTAGCGGTGACACTCGCGGTCGGGAAGAAACGAGCGGCTCAAGCTCACCTCACAGCGCCACACTTAGTGCCACAAGCACCACACTGCACCGATGTTCCTAGCGGGATGGCCCCCCATACATGGGAGCACCGGGGTACATACACAGGTATGACCCTAGGTGGGAGCCACCTGACCTAGGACACCTGAACCATCGAGGATGGCCCGAAGGAGATTACAAACTTGGGAGCGAGCGGATGGAGCGGCGGCGGCTCGGATGATATGCCCCCCACCCGGTTCAGCCCGCGACAATCGGTACATGGGCGGGAGGATGTCAACCTACAGCTCTGAGAACTTGGGCGTTTGCATAGGAGAGATCCAGCGGACACTCAATACCCACATGTAGAACACCCACCGGTGGTAGCGAGAGCGGCAATACGGAACCGGCAAAGGTGGGACCCGGCTCTAAGAAAACATGGCGCGCGCCGAGCATACGACAAGAAGCGTGCAGGTACCAAGGTTTCAACCCGATCGGTAGGCCTCGGATAGCTTAGGGGAGGACCCCCCCCGGGTATCATTGCATTGCATATTTATTTCCACAATTCTATTTCTCATTTCGGCATGTTTAAATTTCAGCAACCTTGCATTTAAAAAAAAATCCAAAAATAGAATAAGTAGCTCTTAACAAAAGGTTTTCATTCTATACATATGAGCTATGAAAATGTTTAGTTAATCCCTTGTTGAAATGATGAATAGTTGCTCAGTCTTGTGTTTTACCTGTGCCTAGTTTATACCTTAAAATTCTCTAAAGTTTGGGTTTAGTGGCTAAGTTACATTTCACCCTGAAAAGCCTGAATCATGTGGGTTGCATAAGCTTATTCGGTCTAGGTTGTTGCGAGGATTACGATATGGTAATATAGACTTGCTATGACATTATTACGAGAAAAGACTTGATGTCGGTGTTTTTTGGACGGGGGGTGCGGCTACCGACAAGTAAATTGTCTTCTTGGCGTCCCGGGAACCGGATGGTTGGTGCGAGATGACACAAGGTTTATCTTGGTTCGAGCCCAACGCTGGCCCTCGTCTAGTTGAATGAGCGGTATGTATACGCACCGGGTGCTTTCGTAGTAGGGGAATACAAGCGGGTTGAGAGAGAGGCTGAACCTCAAGTCTCCGTGCGTGGTGATTGAGCTAGGTTGCCATAATGTGAAGTCAAGGCGTGAGTGCTTCGACTTGCCCTATCCTATGCACAGGCACCTCCTTTTATAGTCTTAAGGAGGGCCAGCGAGTACATGGTCTCCAAGTGTTTGGAAATTGCTTGGCGGTGCCTTGTACCCATCTTTGCTTGAGAGAGAGGGGTGTCCTTGGTCGTCGTCGTGGAAAGTAGGATGTCCTCCCGGGTCTTCCGGTGTACTCCTGGGTTACGTGGATCTGTAATGATTCATGCCGAGGGGTATTGACTCGGGGCCCTGCTTTCCCGGGGAAGATGCTCAGGGGGAGTGGCGGCGGTGCGAGGGAATGCGTTGATGGTGACCAGGAACTGTCGCTGTACCGTCCAGAGAGGTTAAGCGTCATGGCTACGGTGTCATCCGAGGCCTCTCCGGGATGGGCGCGTGAGATGACATCGCTGCGGGGGTGGTTGTCACGATGCAGCGGTGAGGAATGCGAACAGCGCCTCCGCGGTCGCGTTCGGGGCCGGTGGCGGGTGTCACGGGGATTTGACCACCGCGGGGCCCCCAGCGAGGCAATCCGGGGTGTCGGGCGCCCAGCTTTGCGACGCGGTCGATCCGCCTGTCCTTGTTATCGCGTCCGTTGCCGATTACGGACACCGAGGGCGTTCACAGCGGAGGTCTCGAGGCGGTCGCCCGTCCGTTCCGTCGGTGAGGGGTTCGGACGATCGGCTGATTCCGCCCCATCGGACCCTCGGCTGGAGGTCCCCTCGGCGCCGTCCTGGCGGGCGATGGTGGTGTCGAGGTGTGCCGTTCCTTGGGCTGATTCGAGGGTACCCCTTATGTTGGTACCGACCGGTAGCCCCGAGCCTCACGAAGAGGTGGGTCCACCTCTTCGGAGGTTTAAGAGATGTTAAAATCGTTGGGTCTTGGCCTGCTTGCTGAGATTTTTTTCACGAGGGTGCGCGGCGCCACGTCGGTGTTACCCCAGGCCCGGGCGGAAATCGTCAGGGGGTTTACGGCGTGGCGAAGAAGTCTTCTTTCTTGTGCGTCCGTTTCGCACAGTGTAGTGGGATACATGTGTCACCTTACGGCGGGCGCGGCTCTGGCGGCGGCGGCCGCGGCATTTTGAAGTGACGGGTCAGTCCACCTTCCCCGACGGAAGGTGAAGGACCCGTGTCTCCGCTATAAATATGCAACGGTTTGCGCCCGGTCGCCTCCTCGTCACAGTGCCACTTGCCGATGCTTCGGGTTTCCTTCCCTTCTCCTCCTCCTCTTCCCTTTCTTCCGATGGGGCCGGTGGATTCGGGCGGCGGTCGTCGTCTTCCACCCGCCATCTCGTCGTGGCGGGATCTT
The DNA here is from genome assembly GCA_015847255.1 of Hyparrhenia diplandra. Lineage (NCBI taxonomy): Eukaryota > Viridiplantae > Streptophyta > Magnoliopsida > Poales > Poaceae > Hyparrhenia > Hyparrhenia diplandra. The sequence continues at coordinate 14,128 of JADLZK010008982.1, read as the reverse complement.
TTCTTGCCAAGTGAATCCCTCACCGCCCGTAAAGGCGCTTCGAACTCCCGCCGCCCGTGGAGGTCCCGTCGCCCGGTGCCGGTCCCTTCCGTCGCTTCGTCTTCCCGGGGCTGCGTGGCCCCGGATGCAGTGGCGGGAGCGGCGGGCGCGGCGATGATCTCCGTCGATCTCATGGAGCAGCGGTCGACTCCTCCGCGCCCAGCGGCTCGAGCCTTGAGAGGGCGTCTTTGCGGTGGGATCTTCTTTCTCTCCCCAAAGAAAAACCTTCTTGGATCCTGTTCTTGACCCCATGTTTGCTTGTTCCGGCGCGCGATGTGCGGACCCGGGCGTCTGCGGGCTCTGCTTGCCCCTGGTGGCGGCCCCACATTCTTCCTGACGGCGCGTTTTTAGTTGGCTTTCGGTCGAGGTCGCTCCCCGGCATTGACCACGGGGATGTGAGGGGTTCCTCCATGGGGAGACAGCGGCGTCATACGGATCACGAGTCCCCATTACTCCCTATCACGGTCATCTTTGTGGGTGACTCTGCGACATCGGTGCCATCGTCGCGGAGGTGGAGGCAGCGGGGCCGCGGCGGTGGCTTGGCGGCGCCCGTGGCGGCGGCGGCGGCGCCCGCGGGTGGAAGCGAGGGCTCCACGAAGGGCGGAGGTTCTTACGGAGGTGAAAAGCTGCGGCCACCGCGGCGGATGCATAGCGTGTCGCCCTCGGTGGCGTCCTAGTAGCGGCGCGGCGACCCTCTTTTTCCTTTTTCCTCTTCTGTGGAATTGTAAGTGTCTCTTATGCAGGATGGTTGTAAATGAATAAGAAATCGTGCCGTTAGTTCAGTACTCATTTTCTTTGTTGCAATCGGTGAATGCAAGAGTAAGTAAATGTCACAACTTGCGAATGCATGGCGAGAATTCCCGAGAGGGTGGAGCAGCCCCGTGTCATCGGGGTGTCAATTTTCTCGAGATTCGTCCACTCACCTTGCGCCCTTTTGCATTTCACTTGCGGCTTGGCGATTCGTTGCTTCACGGGAAGCGTTTGTTTTCGCGTGATCGCGGCCCCGAGCCCCTTGCGGTGTGTCTTTGTTAAGCCACGAGGGACCTAGAACAATTTGTAAGTCCTCGGTCCTTCTCTTCTCACGAGAAGGAGGAGGTGGTGGTCAAGGTGATCCGCCCTCGGCGAGACGAGATCGTCTTGATCCGGTGAGCTATTAGCGGGTAGTCAGTGGAGGCCCAAGCCCCATTCGATAGGGGTTGGGCTGCGTGGCCTTTTCGGCGCTCAACTAGATGCCACTTAGGTGTGTCAAGGGAGTCTCGGACCCATTCGATAGGATCCGAGGCCTCTTTGCCTCCCTCCGGTGGGATCTCTTACTTGGCTGCCCGGTGGCCTCGGACGTACCGGTGGGCGTTCCGAGCCTAAGGCTCGGGCGGCGCGCATAATGGGCCCATCCTCGATACCCACGACTCTACGGTGCCCTAAAGGCGGGTGTCGAAAACCACGCGGGCCCGACCTTGAACCTCTAGGCCGTAGTGATCCGTGGAGTACGTGTTTTTTGACAAGGGAGAAGAGGTCTTGGGGTCTCGGGACGTTGCTCGAGTCTCTCCGTCTTCTAAATTCATCCCTTTTTCACTGTCGTATGCAATTTGTGCGAAGGTAGCCCCAGGCCCTTACTCGTGCAAGGGAACGATCGAGGGTACCCTTGTCTTTTTATAATGACCCTCATTTCTCTCCGCGAGAAGGAGGGGTGGTCAAGGCGTCCTACCCTCGATGGGCCGAGGGCACCTTGAGCCGAGGAGGCGTGATAGGGTAGTCAAGTGGAGGCCCATGACCCATTCGATAGGGGGTTGGCTGCGTGGCCTCGCGGCGCGCTAGATGCCACTTAGGTGTGTCAGGGGGGTCTCGGATCCATTCGATAGGATCCGGGGGCTGTTGCCTCCCTCGGTGGGATCCTTACTTGACTGCCCGGTGGCCTTGGATGCCGAAGGTGTCCCGAGCCACGAGGCTCGGGCTACGGCCATGTAACGGACACACCCTTCGATGCCCACGACTCGGTGCCCTGAGGCGGCCGCGAAAAACGCGGGGCCCAGCCTTGAACCTCTAGACCGTAGAGGCCTGGAAGCCTAGGTTTTGGCCGAGGGTTTGCCCTCGGCCGTCGCCTCATTCTCCACCATGCGGGGCGAGGGTGGGGCCTCCCCTGCGTGAGGCCCAGCGGGTCGGTGAGGCAATAGTGGCCGCACGCCTCACGAGGTAGCGATGCGCTTCCACGTGCAACCCGACAAGATGAAATAGCCAGGATTGGCGAGATGGGGGAGACTTACAGGGTAGCGGCGGTGAATCTTTACAGCGGGTCGATCGCGATAAATACGGGCGGTGGCCGTTCTACTTTCCACTGCCGTCCCTATAAATCGGGGATTGCTGCCCCGCACCACCTCTTTCCACTGCTCATTCTTTCACCGTCCCTGCTCCTGTTTTAGATTAGATCCGCACAAGAGAGGCAGAGAGAGAAAGAGAGCTTACCGCCGTCGTCCTCCTCACCAATGGCGCCCGTCTTCCGGTTCTTCCACCACCCGATTGGCCGGGTCAATCACGGAGGACCACGGTTGGCGTTGGTGGAAGCGGGGCTTCTTTGCCGCTCCGGCATCTGAGGGAAATCCGGCCGGGGCTGGTGCCGTGGCGGGGGACATGAGCCTCGCCCGCCACGGGGTACATTGTGAAGCTTCAAAGGGCCCACCGTGGGGTTGGGACACCGCCCGGCCGAGTTCATGCCCCCGAGTGGCGAACTACTACGGTGGAGTTGCATAACTTCTCCCGAACTCCATTGCCGGCGGCCTTCTTCGTGATCCGTGCGCGAGGAAGCTACACAGGATCCCGGCGCACTGGGACCTCTGGCGGCATCTCTTCAAAGGCGGCCCGGAGGAGCGACGATGGCGGCGTGGCGGGGAAAACGCGTCGAGGCGGCAGCGGCGGATGCGCTCTCGGCCTCCTTGCCGCCGGACCGAGTACATCTCGGCGAAGCTGAAGATGCGCATCGGGGGTGGCGGTGGAGTGGTTCTACCTGGCAACGATGACCCGACCTGCGCCCTACACGGAAGGTGATCTATTCTCGCCCGGATCACTGGCGGATCTCGGAAGGAGGCGGAGCGGCGTCGAGCGTTTCGTCGTCCTCGGACTCTCAGCGGGGGGGAGGGCACCCGTGAGGATCTCCAGCCGAGGTCGTGGCGTCCTACTTCCATCCATGGCGGGTCCTCCCCACGATGGAGAGAGGCTGCGCCTTGACGATGACCCACGGCCTTGGCCGACGGAAGGGACCCGGTGTCGGCCGACACTCTCCCCATCGATGAGTCCTCTGGCGGTTGAAGGAGCCGACCGGCGTTACCGTCGAGCGGCGGATCTCATTGAGCCCCTACATGCGGCGCTGCGGGGGAGCAATGACGGTATGTTCTTCCCTTCATCGATTTTTCGTTCGGATGTGGCGGAGTCGCCGGCGTGACCGATGACCGGCGGGGATCTCTCCATGGTTGAGCCCTCTGCTGCGCCGCCGCCCGCGGAGGGCGCTAGTGATCGAGGATTGTCATGTCGTGGTGGAGGAGCCCACGCCGCCCGAGCATGGGCCGGTAGTCGGGGTGTCCTATGGTCCCAGTGCGAGCGAGGTCTGCGTCGTTGCTGATCCTCGCCGCCGGGGAAGGCTCCCGGCGAGTCTCGATCATCGCTTCCCCTCGTCCGTCCGGCGCCTCACGGGACCCGTCATCCCTCCGGTGAGGCTGACCCTCCACCCGTTATTTGTGAGCATCTCCGTAGTACATCGGTTTTTGCCCCAGCTTATTCGTCGAAGTCTTTTCTTAACCCTTTGCTATGTTTTTTTCTCAGCAAGAGGATGGAGGAGGAGGACCCCTGCCGACCCCTGAAGAGGCTGAAGGTCGTGGCCTTGTGGCCGGCGGACCACTATCACGGGCTATACGGCGGTGCTCGACGCCATGGAGGCGGGGAGCCCGCTCGGGCGGCGGCGGCGCCGTCGCCGAGGAATGGACACGCGGGATCTACCCTCCTTGTCACCACCTCCGTGGCCGGTAGGCCAAGGGTCTTGGGTGCACCGCCCTCTCTGGAGGTTCGAGCTGATCTTCCCCACGCCTTGCGGGGTAAACACGCCCAGGAGGCACAACCCGCCCCCCTTGCCCTCGTCAGATGGCATCCCCCCCCCCGGCTGAGGCCGGTGGAGTCGACGTGCCGCCTTGTGCGCCCCGAGGCCCACTTCGGCGAACTTCGAGCGGATACTCCACGATCGATGAAGTCTTTGGCGGGGGAGTTGGCGCGGATGATGAGGGTCGGCGGGTGGTGGTGACCTTGGGGCGGTCATCAGGTGGTTACTCCACAACTTTAGGTGGGTGAATGGATTTCTTGTGAGCGATATAGGCTGATTTAGCGAGGATCGCGATCGAAGACCAACGGCGGTCAACCTCGAATTTTTCAGGCGGTTGGGGGCGGCGGGGAATTCCAGCGTCGGGGGCATCCGGCGCGACAAGGAGAAGACTCCGCAGGAGGCGGGCTTGGGGCGCCCGAGCTTAAATACATCGTTTAGCGGTAGGCATGATCCTCGCCCCAGCCCTCTGGGTCCCCATGGGTCTCCACGGCGTGAGGACTCCGTCGTGCCTTGGCGTCGCGGAGGGAGATGAAGGGGCCACGGTATGCGTTGGTTTTCGGCGATAGTCTAGCGGTATGCCCGGCTAGTAGATTGAAGTGGTTAGGGATGCGCGAGGCGGCTAACGAGGCGTTAAGCGAGAACGGCGAAGGACAAAACACACGCAGGTTTTACCCGGTTCGCCGCCTTGATGGCGTAAAACCTACGTCTGCTTAGTTGTATTGATCGATTGAAATTATCGTCCCTCGGGGGATCCTGCTCCTTATATAGTCAGGGAGGCGGGGTTACAGTCGGATCTGTCGACAAGAGCTATCTGATCGGTTACAATAGGAAAGTGTATAGTGATTCACGATTGAACTATACTAGGAAACTATCTTGGCGACCAAGTTTAGGCCGTAATCTCCGATAATCTCGGTCTTCTATAAGCCAAAGGCTTCAATCCGCCCGTCACAGGCGGCGAGAGGCCTAACCCAAAGTGACCCGTGAGGGGATAGGGGTTTATCCCCCACGGCTAGTCCCGAACGCGGCGTATGTTGCGGTGAAAAGAGTCTTGGCGATCGATCATCGGGAGGTGTTGTTGACCCGGCCTTCATGCGGTGTCGACCCGGACTAGTTGAGCGTCGACTAGCACAGGGGCAGCTCTCGACCCGCCACTTGTTTTCCTATAGCTCCTTTCCTTTGCCCCGACCCGGTCTAGTCTTGGCGAGTCCGCTGCTGGATCTTTGGGTGCTCCAATGAAAAAAAATCTTTTTCTTTACGGCGAAGTGTGCCGCGTGTAGTGGATAAACCTTTGTAAAATATATAAGTGCGAAAAAATTGAGCACGATTCACGTAGGTGAAATTGTGCCCACAATCCCGAGCCTAGGGTAGGTGGTAATCATGTCTTTGCTAGGGTCAAAAAAAAAAATATGAGCAAATAGTCCCGGTAATCGGAAACCTAGCTGGCGCATTCTTGTACTCAATGTAGGCGTGCGGCTCGGGAGTCCCGAGCGGCATATCTGCGAGCGTAGGGTGCTCATGCACCATGCATGGGTTAGAACACGAGCAGTGCCATCCCAAAAGAATATCGGGCCGTGTCGGGAAATCTGGATAACCCGTGCATCAAGGAAGCCGTCAAGAAGATAGGGCGCTTCGGTTCGATAAAGGCAAGATATCACGGTCAATTAATATCCCGGATCATGTAGGGAAACCGGGCAAACGCGAGAATCGAAGGAGATAGGGCGGCGTGGCGGCGCCACAGCAGCGCGCTCCTGGAAAGGGTAATGATGGCAAAAGCCCGGCGCGCCCGCGCCGCGCGCACTCAACCGGGGAAATGAGGAAGCGGGCCCGCCACGGCGCACGGTTGCCCATGCATCAACCCTAGGGAAGCGATCGGGACTATAAATACTCGGCATCAGCCCCCTTATTTGCATCCGCCTGGTGGCCCCTTCCTCTTCTCGAGTCCTTCGTCTTCCCTCACCCTTTCTGATGAGCACCGGCTAGGAGTTCTGCAGGCTAGCCGGCGCTTCGCCTCTTCACCCGTCGCCTCCACCGATTGCAAGAGGTAAGTACCTTGTGGATCTGTCAATGTCTCGTTATTTGGCCCCGTGCAATGTCGATTTGAGCACGCAGTTTGGTTGATTTGGTTGCCAATCTTGTTCATTTTCTTGGAGTGTAGAACCGCTTGAGGTGGGATGGACCGCCATGCTCGCGGAGAGTCGCGGGGCGTGGTCGCGGCGGCTGCGGGAGAAGCGCTGGCGGAGAGCTCTTTACGCGGACAGGAGCGCGCACGCCCGCCCGGGCAGCGACGGAGAGCCTATATGCATTTCGCGGCGGCTGAATCCGTAATCGATGGATAGGGAATGGCGAATCTTAAGTCCACCGAGAAGCGGCGATGATGATGGCGAGAGGGTTAGAACCCAGGTGCGGGAGGCCGAGGCCGTACCCGATGCCGCCAAGCGGATGAAGTGGTGGTCTTGAGAGCCACTTCTGGCGCGGTTCAGGATGCGGCACGGATTCCTGCTGGAGCTCACGGTGCTCTCGGCCTCGGCTACGCCACACCGCCCGAGCACGCCATCCTCGACATTGCGTCTTCGCCGCCCTTTGTGGTGTTGCCTCGGCATTCTCCCCAATCGAGCTTGTGGAAGTACTTCTTCTATGTTGGGATGAAGGGGATTCGGGGGATCACGGGTAGCCGTGGCGTGTTTGAAAAACTCCGAGGGGCAACGGGCAAGCGATTCCGTCGACACGGCTGCCAGCGAATGTGCCTGGCTGGTATACCGCGGTGGTTTTACACCCTTGATCGGATGTGCCAATTCCGGCCGATCCACCCGTGTCGGTGAGGCGTGCAAAATTGGAACGAAGAACCCTTGGCGTGACATGCGGCGTGTGAGGGAAGCTCTTTGGCGATGATGAATGACCTGCATGTGGGCGGCATCGACCTTGCTCCGCGTGTTTGTGGAGCCCGGATCCGACCACTCAAGCGGAGGATCATCCGGGTTTCAGTACACCGGGCTAAATGATCCCACCCGCGAGTCGGCAGAGTTCCTGCCATCAGCCGAGGTCAAGGTGGGTATGAAGATTACTGGCGGCGGCGGGGAATGCCCGCTACGATCCGCGCCGCGGTGCCCCACCTTCTCTGGCGGGAACCGCCACGGCGGTGAGTGTAGTCCAAATTGTGTTGTTGTGCACTTCTATAGATTGCAACTGTCTTTATAAAATTCGATGATGCTGCAGATCCATGGGATTGACCGTACTTCACTTCAACACCCGAGGAGGCTGCCGTCGTTCGATGCCCAGCTGCACGGTGAAACGCCCGCCCGTCCGTGCCCCGCACATCTGGCGCCGGAGGCACAGGGGAGTAGCGGCGGGGAGGAAGTGCTTTCGGGCTGTGGCAAGCGTCCTCTGGAGAACCCGTCAGAACGAGGAGGTCGTCCGGCGAAGGTAGCCAGCCGGGGCGGCCGCCCCGTCGTGACCGGCTACGTATGATGATGATTTTTCTTGCCGTGAAGAACTCCAAGCCCCTTTGTTGAGTCGACCCGCCTTTGTAAGTATCCCTTCGAGTGTTATCCGGTCCCGAGTAAGGGTACATCGGTGATCGTCACATTGTTGAGTGCGGCAACTTTGTGGGAGATAGAACACCGATTGTTCGAGTTGAGCTACCAAGAGCGCCCGGCCGGACCACGGTGGCGATGTCGGCGCCCGCAGTGGAGAGGCGCGATGGTGGTAGCTCGGGAGGCCGCCTCCGTGAGTACGCGCCGCCAATGTGTAAGTACACTTCGCGTACGATCGCGTGATACGCTATCTTTGTCGGTGTATGTATATGTGAATCATGTTCTTGAGTGCGAGGGGCCCGTCGTCGAGCACTGTCTGCGAGATCGCGGTTCGCTGCGAGGCAGCGCCCGCGGCAAGAGCGAGCAGGTACGCGGCGCAGCCTCGAGGGAGTCCCGGCGGGGCGTGGCGGTCCAAAGATGCTCCGGCACGGAGAACGCAAGAGATGGCGAGGTACCGGGTGCACCAAGAGCGTCGAAACGCCCCGAAGCGAGGTGGCACGAGGCCAGCCACTCCGTGGTCATCCGCCTGAATCCCGCTCCCTAAGACGACATCAGATCTTGGGTGAGACCAAAGAGATGGAGGAGGTGGAGAGGGATGAGTACGAGGCTGCGGCTCACGAGAACCCCAAGTGGAGCAAAGGACGTCGAGGTTGAAGGGAGGGCGAGCCAACCGCATAACCGCCAAGTAGAAGAGGCCAGCCGCTGTAGCGTAAGTACTCGACCAACTTGTTTTGCACTGTGATACTGCCATGGACATCCTGTGATTGCATGTTGTTGCGTAGCATATCCGTAACAAATCCGCCAATTGCGAAGAGCATGGCAGTGCGAGGCACCTACATTTGAGGCGGTGGTAGCGGGGATGAGCTCTCCGTGGCGTGACCGTCTTGCGCACTGAGGAAGCGGCGGTGCTCAGCGGAGAACCGCCTGTTGGCGGCAGCGGCGCCCGATTACCCGCGCCTTTGCCGCGGGGAGAGAAGGCAGCGGCGCCCGGCGTGAAGTCCTTGAGTTGGCGAACCCGTCACGGATCCTGAAAGCGCCCGAGTTACCGAGGGAGGTAAGGCCACGGAAGAGGGGGCGCGCACAGCTTCTTGCCGTCGGCCGTAGCGCTGGAGGAGGAAGGCGTGGAACTCATTGCTCGGGAAGCGGCGAAACGCATATGAGCCCAAACCCAAATACTTGGTATGTACAATGATTGCTTGAATAGTTGATCACGAAGACATCTTTGCAAAACGGTTAGTAATAAAATGATTAAAATGGCGGTTTTATGATACCTTCCTTGAGCATAGGCGTCCATTGAGACCTACTGCGGCGGTGGTGATGGCGAACCAAGCGGCCCAGGTGAGCTGCGCGAGAACTCGAATACCACCCCGATCGTGGCGGTATACCCTTATGCCGTAGAATAATACACTCTCAAAAACTATTTGAATGATTTGTGCTTACCGTATATTTTTGGCGGCGGCAGCGTCGCGGCCTCGATTATCCCGGATTAAGCGTCTGGGAAGGATATAGCTCTATGGAGGAATGGCACACAAAAGTCTCTCACGCAGGTGTCGGGCGATCCTGCGGCGCCATCCATGGCTTCTACGGTTTGGCGGGGCCAATCGCGAGGAAGGCGCCCGCCAAGCGGCGCCCGAAACATGGAGCAAGCGGTGCGCGGCGGCCTAGGCAAACTTCATGGAGTTCACCGGCCGGGCTACTCGCGTGACGCTCGACATGCTCTGGCGGTGGCGCGCTCCCCATCATCATCCAGGAGTGCGGTTTGGTCGTCCGTCTACAAAATCACGTACTGGGACAGCGGGCTGAGTGCGCTAAACCTGCGCGGCGGCTGGCGAGGCGGCGACTCTTGCTGATGAGATGAATCCCACTCACGTGAGCCGTTTGAAAGGTAAAGTCACGGGTGAAGTTGCGGGCATGATACTTTGCTTCTTTTGGCGTAGCAAGAAGCGATTGGTGAAAAACAGTGAAAAACACTTGGGAATTTTAGTTGAGCCGCGCCGGATGTAGGTGGCATAATTAACAATACTTTGTTTTATCTCACAATCGTTTTAGCATGCATACGATTATGGTAGGCGATGAAGTGTAGGCAGATGATGAGAAGGGGTCACTTATGGTAGGCGCCAGTCCTAGCCTTACAGCGTCGGTATAGCGCGGCAAAAAGAGCCAGCGATGCTCGGGGCAAGCTATTGAAACATTTTGACTACGGTAAGAGTCATGCGCGGTCGTCGATCTATGCGGGGAAGTACACCGATCCGCATCTTGCGAAAGCGACCAAAATCACGAGAGGCGGTTCTAGGGGGTCTAGTGACTTAAGAGTGTAGTCGAGCATGGAAATAAATTACTATGTCGGTAGAAAGAAAATATAACCATGTCAACATACTCCAATAAACTTTATTAATATCGCGGCGAAAGTAAGCGATACAAGCTAGCTTACGAGTCCCGAGATTCACGGGAAAAATGCGTCGTAGGTGCTCAATGTTCGAGGAGTTGGGGGCGTCGACATCTTCCATGGTCATCAGCGGTATGCTCTGGCGGGTAACCTCTTTAACTTTGAAAGGGCCTTCCCAATGAGATCGGCTTGTATGCGGCTCTTACGCTTCCTTGAAGGACCGGTTATAACCAACCACAAAGGCTTTTCCGCATTACATTGCGATTGTAATATCTTGAGCGCCCTCAAGGTATTTAGCGTTCAGCGTGCGGCGTGCGGTGGGTTTCCTCTAAGCGCGACAAGCTCATCTTCTCGGTAGCATCCGAAGTTTCTTCATTATAATTCTCGACCGCGAGGAGAAGCTGGCGATGTCGGTCGGGAGGGCTGCCGAACCAAACACCATGAGTATGGGGATACACGTACTACGGCGGGGGTTGGATGCGTAGTCCCCGAGCGGCGGCATGTAGCTCTTTAAGCCATCGGCGGGATATTTCCCATCGGCGGAAGAGTAAACTTCCGCAATGCTTCTAATATCATGTAAACGCTTGCTGCTTCGGCTTTGCGGGTTGGCGCGAGGATGGGCGGCAGAACACATATTTCACCGGATGCCTTTGTCTTCGCAATAATCCCAAAAATGGCGCGTAAACATCTTTGCCCGGTCGGTAATGATGGAGTTGGGGATGCGAAGCGATGGACCACCTCATCAACATCTCGGCGGCTTTGTATTGGTTAAGCGTCGACCAGGGGAGATATTAGATCCACTTGGAGAACTTGTGCGACCATAGCGAATATCCACTTGAAAACCAGCGGGGCTGCTTTGAAAGGCCCAATAGCGTCAAGTCCCGGCCGCGAGAAAGGCCATCTTTGCGGTATAGTGCGGAGCTCATGTCTTTGGCACATCGCGTCGCTTCAGCGAAGAATTGACACTCTTCTCACAATGCCGTACCGGGTGTTACGCGCCGGCAACTGCCGTCGGCGGTAGAATCTGCGGGAGCGCCTTTCCGACTAGGGTTAGAAGCGCATGATTCCCACGGATCCCACCATGGATTTAGAGTCGAGCAATTTTATACCATACGCCCCGGAGATGCGCCTGCAGGACCCGATCTCCGATACTCTTCCTCATAAAGGAAACCGTCGACTAGGACATAATTCTTACTTCGCTGATGAGTAAACTCTTGTTCCGTCACGTCTTACGGCACGAGCCTCCTGCGAATATTTGATTATTGGGACTTCGCCAATCTTCATCAGCGGTATTGGATAGGGTGGCGGCGATGTGCTCGGTATCTCGAGTGGAGGGCGGGCGCGGGATCGCGATGGTTGGTTTCCAAAGATCTTCGGCGAAGGCGGCGGTGGTATCTTTGCCGAGAAGAGCGAGCTTGGAAAGTTCATCGGCGGCTTGGTTGTAGTCGAACCCGCGTGATCAAAGGCGAGCCCGTAAAACTTGCCTTCCAACTTTCTTATAGCGCCACATATGCATCCATCTTCTCACTCTTGCAATCCCAATCTTTATTGACTTGCTTGATTACCAATGCGAGTCACCAAATACTTGCGATTCGGCGAATCCCAAAATTTGGATATATCTGCGAAGGCGTGAAGGGCAGCCTCATACTCCTTGGCGTTGTTGGATGCGGGAAGTGGATCCGGAGGACATCATACGGAGTGTATCCCGGGCGATATGATGTAGGCGCCAGCCCGGGACCATCGATGTTCAGCAAACCGTCAAAGTACATTGTCCGGCGTTACGGGTGGTGTCTTCGAGGAGTCTCGGATCCGTCCACTTTCAAAAGCGAAATCTGCCAATGCTTGCGACTTGATGGTACTCCTATTCTTGTATTCAATGGTGAACGAGGCTGAGCTCGATAAGCCCACTTGCATATCGACCATTGGCATCTTTATTTCCGCGGGGCGTCGCCCAATGGGTAGTCGACACCACGGTGATGGTGAAGGTGAAGTATTGTGGCGGCTTGCGAGGCGTAATGAGGATCCCCATAGAGCAATTTTGTATATCACGGTACCTTTGCTTTGGTGGTTCAGGACCTCGCCCTGACGAAATAGACCGGCTGTTGGGCCCGGGGTATACGTGCCCTTCTTCCGTCGCTAAACGACAACCAAGCGGTACTAACCACCCGATTAATTATTTGCGATGTAAAGCATTATGGTCTCAGCGTCGTTAAAGGGGCCACCAATCACGGAGGTGTGGTAGAAACTTCTTGAAGCCGTTGAAGGCCTCTTGAGCCTCGTTGGTCACCACAAGCTTCTCTGCGTGAAGGAGTTTGAAGAAGAACGGCGATCCCTTCTACCGCCCGAGCGTCGCGGCAAGCGGCTCGAGCGCCATGCATCGATCAACTTACGGACATCTTTGGCGTTTTGGGGCGGCTTCATCGCATGATGGCGCTGATTTTCTCTAAGGTTTGGCTCGATGCCATGCCTACTAACAATGTTGTCGGTAAGTTACGGAGGGGCGCCAAAAACACACTTTCGGGATTGAGTTTCCATTGGTACTTTTCGTTAAGCTTGGCGAAGACCCTTGCAAGATCTTCGACCGGGGAGGCTCACGGGTTTCACCATGGCGTCGTCGACATAAGCCTGAGCGGAGTCGGGGATAAGGTTCCCCTAAGCAGTGGCCCGGTAGGTGGCGCCGGCGTTCTTGGCCGAGCGACATGGTAGTATAGCGTGCAAGCCAAGCGAAGTGATGAAGGAAGTCTTCTCTGGTCTTCGACGCGGCGAGGCGATTTGATGATAGCCGAATAGCAATCCGGGGCGAGGAGCTCGCAGCCTGCGGTGGAGTCGACAACCCTGATCGTCGCGGGGAGGCCGAAGGGGTCTTTAGGGCAAGCCCTATTGAGTCGGTATAATCATCGCACATCCTCCATTCATTATTCTTCTTTCTTACAAGGGCCGGATTAGCTACCCGGTTAGGATGATACGCCAGCGAATAAAGCCGGCATAGCAATCTAGTTATTACCTTTAATGGCGTGGATTTTTCTTTATTAAAGCGGCGTATTTTTTGGCGCCGCGGCTTGGCGTGGCTTAAACGTAAGCGATTACTTCGATCGGCTCGAGGTACTCGGGCATATCGGCGGGTTTCCACGCCAAAAATGCTCCGTTATCCCTCGGGGAACGGACGGCCAGCGTCTTCCTATTTGGTCAAGATTCCGCGCCCTATCTTAAATCGTCTTGGGCGGGTCTCCTTCCACCCGGTTGGATCTCTTTGGTATCCGATGGCTTGGTGGTCTTCTTCGTCGCTCTTCCTCGGGTATCTCCGAGGCGAGGAGGTTCATCTTCTTCGTTCTTGATCACCTCCTCTTGCGGACCGACTGGAGGATGAACTCCCGCTTGTCGAGGCCCTCCTTCTCGCGAACATAGGCCATATGTACATTAGCCACGCATGTGAGACCCCCTTCTCCGTGGGGATCTTGAGGATGAGGTAGCGTAGTCGCGAGACGCCATGAGCTTGGTCAATCTGGCCGTCCGATGATGGCATGAATGCGATGGCGATACTTTCGAAGTGGCGGCGATGAAATTCATGTCTTGGATGCGATGGTGCCGCGTGGCCAGCGCACCTGGCGTCACATGCGAGAGGGGTTGGCGACTCTCGGGGAGGATCCCGGAGCAGTGCTCGTATGGCTTGGAATTAGTCGCCGTGATGTCGGGGCTTTCATGAGGCTCGAGACAGCATGTTCAGGGCACTCCCTCCGTCGATGAAGGACCTTCTCGAAAGCGAGCGCCGATCGCAGTCGAGGACGGGGAATCGCCCGGTCACGGGTTGTTACACCAGCGGTCGCGACTGAAGGTTGCCGACCAGCTCGGAGAAAGGTAGGCCATGCTCGGTCCGTGACCCCCTGTTGAAGTCTTTGGCCGGTGTCGGACATTATGGCGGAGACCTTGCGATCCGCCCACCTCGCGGCCGTGGTAATAGCCCATGATGATGTGAAACGTGGCGTCTTCGACGCGATGGCGGTGCCTAGGATGCGGCATCCTGCGTCAGGCTCTTCTTCACGGTTGTTGCGGGCAACTTTGGGTGCTCCTCGGCTGCTCGTCGGCGATCTTGAG
>JADLZK010008981.1:0-55819 GCA_015847255.1 Hyparrhenia diplandra | reverse complement strand
CTGCTCTCTTCACCTCTCCTTCTCTCTCCCATATTCGTGGCGCAGGGCGATCCGCCCAGAAAGCGATGGCGGATCTGTCCGGCGGCTATTGGATCCGGCGTCGCGGGGCAGCGGCGGTGGAGATCCAATGGCTCCGAAAGCAGCACCGATGTGGTTCCCGGTGACAACCGCGCGTAGGGGCGGCATGGCATAGATCCAGGCCCTGAATCTGGGCTTTTTTTTTTTTACCATGGAGGATACCAAAACCGCCGTGGCAAATGGACCATTTACCGTGGCCTTGCAACCACCACGGTTAATCCAAAAACTCCGCCACAGTTAATAAATTATGTAGTGGTGGTGGTTGGCAGGGGTAATGTCGTGTGTGTCGACCATGTTGCTGCTGCTAGGGGTAATGGAGGGCTCCTTCCTCGAGGGGCGACAATGGGTCACTCGCTCCTTTGCAACAGATAGCCTAGGATGTTGTCCCTATACATGAACAATTAGAATCTATCAAAGAAGAATGAACAATGTGCCCAGATTTGCATACTTGCAAGGTGTGATCCACTCATCAACAAGTGTAGTAGCTAGTAGCTAGCAAGTATAGTACGAGAGGGGTAGTAATTACTTACATGCATGCAGCAACATGCAAACATCTAGAGTGATAAGCCAGAGCAAGCAGGGCCAGGACCCAGCTTGGCCCCCACGTAGCTCCGCCTGTGACATCCACCGATGCGGGGTCATATCACTGCCACCGGAGAAGCTGAGTGTGTGGCCACCCGAGCCAAATCCGGTTGCACCATCCTCGACTTCAAGAAGCCACCCCCCACCCCAAAAAAAAAAAAAAAACATGCCGCCTTTTCTTCCTATGACGATTCTTGAGAGTATTTAGTTCGTGTGCTTCACCCCAGTCCACTTGATGATTCTTCCTTATCTTTTCCCTTCTTGGTTTAGAGACTATAATTGTTTGATAAACTTTGTAGTAGACTTCAAATGCAAAGTCTGACTTTTGAAGGCAAAGATCAATGTGTGTAGAGCTCTTGGGATATCGTAGTCGCCTTTTTAAGGCGTGATGAGGAATGAGAACACCTAATTGTTGATTGATTTATTATCTCACCTTTTTAATCGATCTTAAGTATCCTTGATGGTCGGCAATAGCGAAAGTGGACATGTATTTTAACTAGAGACCTCTACACCCCATCCGTGCCTCCACATGCGAGGAACCCAAAAGAAAAAAATCTAGAGAAGATGATTGAAATTGAGATGCCTCCATTTGCCGTCACATTTGACGAACAAAAAAAGTATATCTGAAGGCGACTACTGCGACTGATTTCCACGTGCCATGGTCTTACAAGAAACTTCGAGAAGTTGACTTCTCACTACGCGTTGACTTCATGCATGACTACTCCCCGCACGGGTGTGTGGTAGTCTGGTAGAGTCCAAAAAAGGAATCAGAAAAGTCAACGTTTCTTCCCTCCGAGCTGAGCACGCACGTACAAGTGTCATGATGAAGCAGAATGAAGCAAAAGGTGATGAATCCAAAAGTTGGATACGCGTGCTGACCAACGTTGATAGTCCACGGGACGGGACAATAATGGCCAGCCAAGTCGCAGTCGCAGTCCTGCTGACACTATAGATAGGAGTATGATGATCGCACTGCACCGTGTCAACACTCTGATGGACCAACCGATCGAGAATCCAGGGCTGCTGGTTTTGATGCCAAGCATGCTCCTCCCATGCTAACAATCTAACATTTTTGTAGCCCTAGAGTAATCTGCTGTTCATCGACGACTAAAGTAGACGATCTTATTTACCTCGATCCATATGTACTGTATCCGAGTGAATTAGAGCGTGGAAAATTAACTAATCTCTACCTTAATCTACTAGTACAACACACAAGGATTAAAACAAATACGAACGTATATATTCAAACAAGCTCTGAGGCAACCCCACGGTGAGACCCTGTTGAGTTGGTGAAAAATGAACCTAAAAAGTACTACGATGCCGCCACATTAAAATCTTTTGATGCATAAATGAAACATTAATTGTAGGTAACTAAAAAAACTAATTGCATAGTTTAGCTGAAAAGTGCAAGATAAATCTTTTGAGCCTAGTTAATCCATGATATGATAATAATTATCAAGTATAAAACGAAAAGTCTTACAAAGAAATTTAACTCAGTATATATTTTCACCAACTAAACACCCCCGAACCATCTTTTTCTTTTTACGGTAATAAAGATTTGTGGAAATGAACACTCTTCTACTTTTACTCAACTATGTACTAACTACATAATGAATATTGGTGGTGAAAAATTGAGAAAAACTGATAAGAGATCGATGAGTGAGCATCTTACAAACAACGGAGCGGAGAGCACGCGTTTTGGTGTAGGGCGCACAGTCACGCAGCGGCAAGTGTGCGATGGCCCTGCCGTGCCGTGCGTACGTCGTCGGTACGTGTAGCACGCGTGGAAGGGGCGTGAGTGAGTGCGCTGCTGCTTTCCGCAGGCACGCGTGCGACCACCTCCTGGCCGTGACGCGACGCATCGCCCACCTGGCCCTGCAGGACGACTAGACTTATATACTCGTCAGCGTGACATCAACCCCTGCCGAATTGATCTGTGCACGTCCCTCTCGGCCTCTCCACTCTCCAGTCAGCTCTCTTCAAAGCCGCAGTCCTGAGTACGGCCTGTACAAACGACGTAATACACGCGTGAGTGAGAGCACTACTGCCAGTACCAGTAATTAACGAGGCACACCCGCGTGAACCTACCTATTTCTCCGGAAAAAATATGACGAACGAATATACCTTTGGTAGAAAACATGAGCCAAATAACCTCTTTGCGTAAAAAAAGGAAAAACCTCACTTCGAGAAAGCTGTTTTATACGTTAAGTGGTAGGTGACGCTCCGTCGACAGCGAGCGCCTGTGGTGACTTTGTGAACTTCAAGATTTGTCGGCTCGGTTCTTCGATGGTGCTCGAAGGGGTAGGGTTTGCGCATACATGTGTTGGATGAGTGTGCGTGCGTGTTGAACGTCTGCGTTGTACTGTGTAATCTAAAAAAAAAAAATCTCCGGCTATAGCCTCTGCTATCTCCACCTATAGCTCGGCCTAGGCATTTGGTACTACCGAACCGATGGGTTCGGTTCCTCGGTACCAGCTCTAATTCGGTTCTTGGCAAATGCGGCACCGATCGGTTCCAAAAAAATCTCGGTACCGAGCTATTTCGGTTTGGTTACGTGGACGGCCAAAAAAAATTTAAGAAGGGGCTGAAACAATGGAGATGTTGATTTTCATGAAGATTTAATGGTGATTGTTTGTTTTTGCTATAGTAATTAACTTTGATTACCAGCTCATAGGGGAGGGGGGCTATAGCCGGGTAGACCCCCCGCTGGCTCCGTCGCTGGTTTTGGTAAATACCAAAAGAACCGAAATAGGGTATGCTACGTTCAACACCCGATTTTCAAAGAAGCTGCCGCTGCCGTGGCTGGGGCTCCCGTACATGCTTGTGCCATCGTCATCGTCTGCCGGGGTCCCACGCCGCCGTCCGCTGGATCTGAGGCGAGGACTGAGGATGAAGTCGCCGGCGAGGTGCAAAGACCGGGGGCCGTGGGGGGGGACGGAGGCGAGGACAAAGTCACCGGCACCTTGCCTCTCCTTGCTCGACCGACGAAAGCCGACGAGGCGACGCGTGGTACGCGCCGGGCGGTCGGATGGGGACGAAGGTCGCCGTGGACAGGGGCGGAGCCAGGATTCAACCATAGGGGGGCATGGTGTTTGCGAAGATTTCGGATTTACATATTAGAGTGTCAAGGTATCCGCAAAATATACATATTTTTAAGGCTCATAGCCAACAATCTTCAATAAAGAAAGTTAGAATGTAGCCATGTCCAATAAAAACAGTAAGAGTGAAAAACATATGACAACAAGTAATAATAAAAGCAAATGAGCTACATATCCATTCCAGAAAGTACATTTATCGAACAACACAAAATTCTAAGGTATATAATATAATTCTACTTGCAACTACATATTGTATCCCTTAATAAATTCATATTATCTGTGCAATATATTCCATGCACTGTGCAATATATCCCATGCACCATGGTGATGGTGTGGTATTTTGGCAAGCAAAGCAACTTGAAGTGCATGAGTGAGAAGGCATGCATATGGACATAGAGATCAAAGAAAGCCACACGCTTACCCAAAGGCACTCACGCACACACTATACTTGATGGACAAATTAAACTGCATGCACTAATTAATTACCACCATTAAGTGCTAAATATAAGACTATATATAGCAGTATTCAAGTATGTGCATGGATGTTGGGGGTGCTCGGCCCCCCCCCGGCCCCCTTCCCCCTCCGCCACGGCCGTGGATGGGGACGGCCGTCTGGGGCGCGCGCGGCAGATCTTGTGGCCTGCGAGGGTGTCGGGGTCGGGAGAGGGTGGCGCCACGAGGGAGAGTGCGAGGAAGTCGGGAGTCCGACCGTTTGAGAGAGTGAGCTAGGGTTTCCTTGTTAGGTGAGAGTGCATTGGGCTGTTACTTGAGCTTTAGAGTCCGGGCCGTTTCAATGCTGAATTTGGTACTAATCAGTACTTCGGTTTACCGAGGTATGGAACCGAAAGTATCTCGGTTCTTTCGGTTCCCAAGATCCGGGAACCGTACATGAACCCCTCGTCTTCTATTTTTTGGTTCAGTTCTCTGTTTTTTTCGGTTCAGTTCGGTTTTTCGGTTTTTCATGAACTCTATCTATTTGAGAAGGATTTAGCTAAGATTTTTCACTTAGCTAATATAGCCGACTATAGCCTGTTTTGATCTCATAGCAATAGTATTTGTACATGCGGTTAGTGTGATAGATCGTCCAAGAGATAGATGCATTTCTCGGGACGGTCGGAAGCACTAAACATGGATAAAATATCTATTTTCATCCGTGGTTGGTAATGTGACCCACCTCGATAAATGAATGCAACATAAAACACTTTATATCAAAATTATAAAGTAATCATGTTAAGTAAAGTTGGATGAAGACACAAACTTTATATGAAAATTATAACTTAATGTGATCTACAAATTTTCAGTTTCTAACTTTTTATTTGAAATCTTTTAGAGCCTTAAATATCAAACTATGAAATCTTTTAAGTTTAATTATTCTAAAATTTCAAACAACCTCAGATGGAGTGATGCCCTACACTGCAGTTGTAGTTCTTGATGAGATCTAAAACCATATAGTTTAACTTTTTTTTTCTAATTGGGATTGTTTACATTCCAAATGATTAATAACGATCCATAGAACTTAAGACAAAAGATTAAAACATCCTAGACGTGGCGGTGGGAATAGTGACACAATCCTAGGGACAACATTTTTTTTTCGAAGCGAGCTTAGCTCGTACTTCATTAAGAGGGAGTGAGAAATTTCATACACGACTTTGCGCTAATTCCCATAGCGACCTGCGGGGTGATGACACAAGTAACACTGACACAAGGCACCGGCTGAAACAGTGGTGCAGAAAAAGGTGTAAACTAAGAGGAATATAGTCGTGCTACAGAAATCTAGAGGCACGGCAGGAGCACGCTTTACAGATGCTCAACCATCTTCGCCCAGCGTCGGCCGCACATGGGGAAGAACTCCCGGACGACTGCCCGCTTGGAAGATGGGACTGAATCGCCGAAATGGTTGTGGAGCCTCACTACAATCGAGGCATCCAAGGTGGTCGAAGGCGGCGCCGGGCTGAATCCTAGGGACAACATGCATGCATGCATATTTACATTTTGTGTGACCCATTCTTAGCAACACACACCCGAGGTAGCTAGTGGCCTTGTCCCGGCTGTATTGTTGCTAGCTACTTTTTACAACAAAATTTTTATTTTCTGAAAATTAATTTCTAGTGTGGTTAGTGTTTTAAACCGCTTATATCAGGGGTGGTCCAAAATATCAAGTGCTTCTAAAAAATGTTTTTAGCTAGGGATGGTTGCAGACCTACATGTAGAAATGTTTTATTTCTAGAGACCCTTGGGTAGATGTTGTTGCCCCTATAAATCAATTTGAGCATCCCCAAAAATGTCTTACATGGTATACAGCGATTGATATGTGCATTTCCTAACATTTGAACTCAAAACACAGAAGTATGGAGTCCTAGCGAGCACATTATACAACCTAAGTACTAGTACTAGTGAACACATTGTATAGTCCGAAAAGTGTTTCATTCAAAAGTGGAAATGCAAACTTGAAAAAATGCAACATCATTAGCTATTATTAGGACAAGAGTATTGTTGTGCAACTAACTCATTCCATATGCATATTGCATATAGATCGAGTAGGATTAAAGCAGCACATACCTGTGTCTGAGGGCAACAAATAGCTAGGGTCACACCACCTCAGGTAGATTAGATTAGAGAGGACCACACACCACAGCACATAGTATATAAACAACTAATAGCGTTAGGTGTGATACTACTACTCTTGTAATGCAAGACGTGATCACGATTAAATGCATTTGTAGATCAAGTACACATACAGGGGAGCAGGGTACGTGTTCATATACAGGCTAGAGACGTACATGTTCTATACATACATGGCTACATGCACGCATTTTTTTCGAACCCGGCACTTGCCCTTTTTGCATTAAGAGAAGTGGGAATGTTATTTATATCTTATATTCTCATAGCGAGTTGCCAAGGAGGCCGACAAAATACACAAACAAATGACACTGGCTTTAATGGTGGCACTAGAGTGGTGCGCTAAACTGAAAACCAATTAGCGACTGGCGACTAAAGCAAGTGGTCACTGCCTTCCCCGCGTGGGGCAGCCACGGCGAGGGCGGCTACATGCACGCGTGGATCGTCGAATATAGACTATATAGTCAGGTATATGTATGACGACAGCATGAGTGGTCGATCTATCGGCAGGTACTCTCTCGGGATGGTATTAGAAGTCGTTTAGGATAGCGACACAGTCTTCAAAACACAACTTTGACATCTTATTATTATAAAAATATTTATAGAGATGCGATATATGTATACTTTTATTAAAGTATTTTTAAGACAAATCTACTCATATAATTTTTACATATATAAACTCAACAACTTAAAAGTTATTGATGATTTATATTTCCGATGTTTGATTCAAAGCTTGTCCAAAACGACTTCTAATACCAACCCGGAGGGAGTAATCATTAACCAGCTGCGTCAAATAGCATACGATGATGGCGTCACCGTCTCACCGTCGACGACCTGGGCCGGACACCTAAAACATAGAACCTTTTCATTCTCTCTTCCCGCTGGCCGGTACACGGTCAGAAAACCTAAATTCCCTTCTTCCTCCTTGTCGTCGTCGTCGTCTTGCATTTGAATTCTTCGGCCCGACGACAGTTTATATAAAACCACGCACGTCGCGCCACCATTTCATTGGGAGCACTCTGATCTGATCCACTGCTGCTCTCTAAATATATATAAACCCATTCGATAAAAACTCACCTCTCCTACTTTGCCCACCAGACAGTAGTCGTACGTCCACCACATAACCCACAGTCCCACACCACACACAGATATAGAGAGCTAGCTCAGCTAGCTGCGCACTACCACACGCCACACTCATTACTCGCCACTATATACTCTTGCATCGCATGCCCGGCCGCCTCCCCTCTCTCTCCCACAGCAGCTATCTACCATACCTAACTAAACTGCCAAGAATTAGCCAAAGCAATATCATCTCAAATCCCATATAATAGATCGATCGGTCCCCATGTATCTATAGACATAGATAGCCAGATATGGCAGATCACCAGGAGATGATCCATCCACCGGCGGCTGCCACTGGCAGCACGGGCCACGGACACGGCGGCGATTGGTGGACCACGGCGGTGTCGTGCTCACCGGACCAGCTACCTGCTGGGTTCAGCGCCGCCGGCTGGTCGTCTGCTGCTGAAGGCAACAAGTCGAGGTCCGGCAACGCAGCCTCCTCGGAGTCTCCTGGGTCCAACTCGCTCGCCACCGGTGGCAGCTCCATAACCTTCCAAGAGCCTACAGGCGCCGATCAAGGGTGGTCGCCATGCAGCCGCACCCGTCGGCGTCTGGTCTTGCCGCCAGCAGCTGGAACCAGCCTTCTTACTACTTGTGAGTCTCACTCTAATTTGATTCTTCTCTCTGATACTTTGTTTGTTTAATTTATCAATCCAGTCCAGAAACTATACTTGTGCTCTTCTTGAAAGTTTATTCATGATCATATGTATGTACGCCTGATCATCTTAATTAATTAGGGATGGATCTGTCGGTTTCCATGGCTACATGAGCACAAGAAGCGGCCAGCAGGCTCACCACCTCGCTCTGAGGAGCCCCTCATCGAATCACAACAACAGCTTGATGCTACAGGACGCCCATGATCCCAACCAACAGTTCCTGTCCAACCTTGGGCTGGAGCTGCTCTCGTCGCCGACTTCGTCCTCCGGCGGGTTCCGGACCTCCTCACTGCTCAGAAGCCTCACGGGAGCCATCGGCGGCAGCAGCAGCCAATAAGGCGTCGCCGGGCTTCCTGCAGCAGTACCAGCAGCAGCAGACGATGAACCAAGCGCCTGCTGGAAGCATCAAGGAGGCTCTGCAGTTCACCAGTAGCACGCCGTTTTGGAACCCTTCTGCCGGTGGGTTTGCTTCGGCGGCGGCGGAGGGGCCAGCAAGCTTACCAGGGAGTACTATCGCCGGACCACCATCAGGTCAATCTAGGCCGGCGAATTTTGGAGTCAAGGTTCGAGTATATATTAGTTACAGTTTTGCTAATTTTTTCAGTTGCCTAAAAGCTTCTTGTTACCTTCAATCACTGCATGCCACACAATTTTTGTTTGATAATTTGCAATGGCCTCAATGTTTTGCACGGTTGTGGCCGGCGTTGGTGCTGATGTGCCTACAGATCGAGATCAGTTCCGATTGAGCCTGTAACTTTAATTTAATTTGTTCTTCTATTCGTGTAGAGTGCATTAGAAGGTGCCGGAGACTCTAGCAACGTCGTTGCAAATAAGAGGACGAACACCGCTCCAACGCCGCCGCTCAAGAAATCGAGAACAGGAATACCATCACCATTGCCTACCTTCAAGGTATACATAACAACAATTGGTTTAGATATTATTTCAACATGGAAAACAAACATCCGGATTATTTGTTGTGGAATTGAATTGTTTTTCTTAAAGTTAATGTTGTTCCAAGACTAGCTAGCTACCTAACTATATGGAAATGGAATGGCCAAATATATTTTCGCTTTCATAAAGTTTCTGTACGTACTATACACGCTCATTCATGTATACTCCACTTGTGTTTTATATATGCTTCAGGTGAGGAAAGAGAAGCTTGGTGACAGAATCACAGCACTTCAGCAACTAGTCTCCCCTTTTTGAAAGGTAAGCGATCCAGGTCTTAATTTGGCTAATGGTCCTCCACTTCCACGCACTACGTATTATTCTGGAAGCTGAAAACTTCAGGGTCCATTACCTCAAGTCTTGTTACAATTGCAAAAGGCCCACACCTTTTAACAAATTAAATTCTCTTTGCAAAAACAAATGATCGATCAACCTCGGCGTGCGTGCTGCTGCTGCTGCTGCACAGACGGATACGGCATCGGTGCTCCACGAGACCATCGAGTACATCAAATTCCTGCATGAGCAAGTTGCTGTAAGTGCGATTGATCTAGCTGCTGCAGCTCGTCTTCAAAAAGGCTTTAATCATAATATGTAGACCCAAATATTTTTAACTACCAGCTTGCATTTTGCTCACAATTATATATTCAGTGGACGCTTTTGTATAAATGCAGTCACTCAGTGCTCCTTACCTAAAGAACAGGCAGCAAGTGCTCCATCACAAGGTACATCTACAGTAATATGTATATATATATATATACCTGCATGGCTCACCTCATATAAACTCAAGCTGCATGGTACGTTGGTGAACTAATAACATATATACAATACAACGGCTTCCTGCGTGCGTCCAGGTCTTGAGGGAGGGAGGTGAGGCAGCGGCGGCAAATGGAGAACTCATTGGCCGAGGTCTGTGCCTGGTCCCGATATCGAGCACCTTCGCGGTGGCCAGCGAGACGCCGCTCGATTTCTGGACGCCGTTTGGAGGTCCTGCCTTCCGGTAGTAGACGTGTATTATCCGGGAGCTAGCTAGCTCTTACTAATTAATTAGAATAATTTGGAAATTAGCTAATTATAATATCAAGTCCTAACTCATATCAGATGCAGTTATTAGTGAGCATATATATAGAGCAAACTATGACTGATGAAGTATAGTACACATATATAGTTGAATCTTAGGAATGTTTTCTTGAAGACTTGAATTCATTCTTAAGGTTCATACAATAATGAAGTGCCAGATGAAGATAGTTTATATGGCAAGCAAACTGTAACTCATCATAATTTGCCTTTGTAACAATCTGGTGGCACACACATTGTAACTATCATAATATATATTTAACACTTCTGTTTGAGCATTATTCTTGTTGTCTTTTTGAAATACTTCATGTTATGTGCGATATTTGTAGCTCATATTTCCCCATTTGAGGTCAATAGGGTTAAGAAAATTGTCCAAAAGCATGCCTATATGTTTAATAACCTAAAGATAGGCGCATGTGAAATCAAGTAGAACCCTAGGTTTAAAGGCGTCACGGTCAATGGCGGATCTAAGATTTGACGAAGGCTAGCTAGTGCCAAAATTTAGTAGCAAAACTATTAAGTCACTACAGGATTCATCTGCTTTGCCGAGTGCCCCGCCCACGACAAAGAGAACTCGGCAAAGCCCTAAATACACTCAGCAAAGGCTTTCACGAGTGCCGCCCACGACAAAGAGAACTTCGGCAAGGCCCTTGCCGCTGAAGTCCCTCTTTACGGAGTGCCTTTTGTTGGGCACTCGGCAAATGCTTTTGATGTGGTTAAACATGCACTTGGCAATCAATTTTTGGAAGACAAATAAAATCCATCGATGAGCCCACCGAGCTCATCTATGGGCCCACCGAGTCCAACTAGTAGCCCTCCTGCACACCGCCGCTGCCCTATGTCGTCGTCGCCATGCCGACGGATCCACCTCCAGGAGCTTCTCCTCGCTGAATCCGCCTCCGAGGACCTCCTCTCGGCGGATCCGCCCTAGGGGTGCTCCTCCCGGCCGGATCTGCCTCTGCAGCCGAGGAAGGGGAGGAGATCCTCTCGGCCCGATGCGCTTCGGGGGTTGAAGGCCCACACCACAGCTAAGGGCGGGGGAGGAGCTCACGCTCGCCACCGCCGCCGCTGCGGCTCCGTTGCCCGTGCGCCGCTGCAGTTCTTTCGCGGCGTGCGCTCTGCGGCTCCTCCACGCACCGCAGCAGCTCCCGCTGGCCACCAACCACTGAGAGGGAGGGAGGGAGTGTGGTGAGAGATGGATGTGTCTGTGGAGAGGGGCTGAGAGAGGGGAGTGCGGTAGAGAGAAGGAGAGCAACTGAGAGAGAGATTGAGGTGTTGAAACCCTAAGTTGCTCTTATATAGGTGAGTGCCGGATTGGGTTGGCTGGTGGGCTTTGGGATGTTTTTGGAAGACCTAAAAGCTGATTTGCTGAGGGTTAGGAATAAGGCACTCGACAAAATAGGTCTTCGTCGTGTGCCAAATAAAAACACATGTTAAATAGCTGACTTGTCCTAAGCCAAAAAGAACACACGACAAAAAAAAGAAATTTTGTAATTCCACTTAATACATTAAAATTATCTAACAGTTCGAAAAAAAAACCAAATTTTCACGTACAACAATCTATGTTGTCTATTGCCTATAGAAAAAAGTTTGGAAGTCAAACCCAAATTCGTCCTTCACTTTCACACCAAACAAATCACATCCTTCTCAACTTTATGGTTCTTATTCGAGATGCTTCCGTTTGTAAGCATCGTGCGTGACAAAAAATGTGAAACTCACTCATTTTTACCACAGCCTCCATGTATGATAGCATTGAGATATTGACAAATCTCATGATTTTCAGACATTATTTGTTTTTAGAATTTTAAAATCATTGAGACACACGTTCATGGTCATGTTTCCTAGACAAGACGTTTGAAATTTCATTTGATTTCATGGGTAAGGCCTCAAACTAGGCAAAATAACATGAATATCATTTTTCTACCTATTTTTTTTCTATTATTTGAATCACTTGCAGTTCAAATTTGACTTGATTCAAAAAATTGCTTGAAATGCAATTAATTAGTTACATATAGAAAACAAATACAAAAATGTACCAAGTTTTAACATGGTACCACTTGTTGTAAGTGGCGAGTAGAAAAGTTTTGAGATCAGAAGAGAAAAAAAAAAAAACTCTTTTTCTGCTGAGTGCAAAAAAAAAAAAAACAAAAAAACTAATTTGCTGAGGGCCTGGAGGAAGGCACTTGGCAAAAAATATATTTGCCGTGTGCCAAAATAAGCACACGGTAAAAACTGATTTTGTCGTATTCAATACTAAAAACACACAACAAAGCTATTTTTTGCCGGAGTGCGATCTTTGTCATGTGTATTGGTTGAGACACACGGCAAAATCTTTGCCATGCTCGATAGAAAGCACACCGCAAATCTTAGTAATCCGGTAGTGAGTTGTCTATGATCAACTCCCATATATCATTTCATTGAATTGTGCAAAGCATGGAAAAATAACATGTCTAAGTCATGTTCCTGTATGTCATGTTTTAACATGTATGTCGTGTTTTCACAATGCAAGAAGCAAGAGCAGACCGCTCGCACGTAAATAAATAAATAAATGAAAAGTAAATAACATTATTGCTGAAAAAGACATAAAAATTGATATAAATGCTTGGGAACCTTTAGGTTTGGGTGGATTGACCAATCCAACGAGCCTTTAAATTCTCCTTCGCACTCCCCTTTGCTTTGGCCATGCTTCTTCAGTGAGGATGAGATCGGACCACTTCACCACCGAGGGGCGCCTTGGCTAGGGCTCCACCAACGCGACATGGCCTATCCACCAAACTCCAAGGCCAGGATCCAGTGCTGCAAGCACGGCCTGTCGAAGCTCCACCGACGTGGAGACCGTGTTGGCCCGGGTTCCATCGATATCCATAGTTCCACACAGCACAACTGATTGGTGGCTCCTCCATGTGTAACCAACCTAGGTTAAACGTAACTGGATATTCGAGGAGATCATGACTCCGGCCACCACCGAGAGCACACGCCACCGCCAACCACAAGGCACGGTACAAAGTTGTGATCGAGTTCAGGGTGTCTTCTTCCAGCACACGCAATACAAAGGAACTGTGGCCTCCTCTCACCCGTTACATGGGCCTGGAAAGTAAAAATAGAACAACGAGTAACCGGGCTGCTTCATTACTTCTTGGCCCACTCCGGCCCCAAGATGAGGACGGTGGCCTTCCTGGTCCTTGTGCTCCTATGCTGGTTCACGCCAACTTGGTCATGGCCGTCCGAGTGATCATCAGGTATCTCCTCTCGAGCACCTTAGCCAGTGACATCCCTCCCCCGACGAGGGATAGCTTGACCCCAAGCCGGAGGATACGGGAATTCCTGACACAGAGCTTCCTCATCTTCCCACGATGAGAGATCCTTTGGTAGATCAGACCATTTGACCAATACTTGGGAGACAGATGTGTTGTTGTGTAAATGCACAGCTTCAGGTACCTGGAGGTGCAGAGTAGGATCTGGCAATGTGGAGCTCACTCGACCATCTAGAACAATAGTTTTCTTCAGTAATGAAACATGAAAAACCAGATGTATTTTTACAGCCTTGAGGTAACAACAGCTCATATGATACTTCATTGATCTTGTTGATGATAGTATATGGTCCAAAATAGTGGAAAGCCAGTTTGTTTGAAAACATACTTGCTAGAGTGGTCCGAACATAAGGCTGAATCTTGACGAAAACTGAACCACCAATCAAAAAAGCTTCGAAAGACCTTCTTTTGTCAACTTTGGATTTCATTTTCTTTTGGCACGAGTCAAATGTTGCTTCACCAAATGGTATCTCTTGTCTTGGAGCCATTCAATGAGATCGGGAAGGATGGTAGGACCGGTGGTTCGATGCCCAAATCTCTAGGATGGTGACCATTTAAGACATGAAACAGAGTAGTGCCCAAAGAAGAATGAACTGAAGTATTGTACCAATACTCCGCTATGGACAACCAATTAGACCATTACGTTGGACAAGAATGGACAAAACATCTGAGATAAGTCTCAAGGCATTGATTCACTCTCTCGGATTGACCATCGATCCCGGGGTGATATGCATTGTTCATGTTTAGTTGAGTGTCCAAGATCTTGAAAATTTCCTTCCATAATTTTCTTGTGAATATTTTATCCCCTCGTCGAAACTACCACAAGGGGTAAGCCATGAAGCCTGAATATATTATCCATGAAAATATTTGCAATATCCAAGGTCAGTAAATGGTTGAGGCAGGGATACGAAATTTACATATTTACTAAATTTATCCACTAGCACAAGAATGCAATTGAAGGTTTTTGATCTGGGTAGGCCTTCAATAAAATCCATAGTGATGGATTGCCAAGAGCCTTCACGCATAGGTAAAGGTTCTAGAAGCCCCGGTATGCCACCCTCTCTGTCTTGGCTTGCTTTGGGAAATAGCACATTGAGATACAAATTCTTTCACCATTTGTTTTATGTGAGGCCAAGCAAATAGTCTCTTGATTCTAGCATAAGTTGCTTCAAATCCTGAGTGGCCACCAACTGCATTGGATGCAATGCATGGAGAATTTGATTTTGTATTTCCTTAGAATTACCAATCCAAATCCTAGATTTGAATAAATCAAGCCTTTGTTCAATGAATAACGCCCACTAGGGTAGTGAATAGCCATCTCTTGGAGTAATATAACAGATTCGTAGTCGGCATTATAAGCGAATGCAGTGCTGAACCCAGGGTGAAGTAATAACAGATACATCTGATAAGTCACAAGGTGTAGCATGTGTTGTTCTAGACAAGGCATCAACCACCCTATTTGTAGTGCCCTGTTTGTAAACAATTTTGTATCCGAGGCCTAACAGTTTAGTTAAGGCCTTGTGTTGCCAAGGTGTAGAGAGCCTTTGATCATCCAAGTGAATTAGTCTTTTTTTTTATCAGTCTTTAGAATAAATTCAGCATGTTGCAAGTAAGGCCTCCAATGATCAACTGTCGGAAGGATAGCAAAGCATTCCTTTTCATATGTGGACAAACCCTAGGACTCAGGTCTTAATGCACTGCTCAAAAATGCAATAGGGTGCCCATTTTGTTGCAACACAGCACCAATCCCCTTGTCTGAAGCATCTATTTCAATCTCAAAAGTCTTGGAGAAATCAGGTAATTGCAAGACTAGGGTTGTCATTGATGCTATTTTTAGGGCTTGAAATGAGACTTTAGTCTCTGTAGTCTAAGTATAAATGACACCCTTTTTGACAGATTTCTCATTGGTCTTGAGAGCAGACCAAATTTCTGACATATTTCTTATAGTAACCTTCCATGCCAAGGAAACTTCTTAATTCTTTCACATTTTGTGGAGAAGGTCAGTCAGCTATGATTTGGATCTTGGTTGGGTCTGTAGCAACTCCCTCTTGAGAAATCACATGGCCCAAGTATTTGAGTTCCTGTTTTGCAAATGAACATTTCTTAAGCTTAACATATAGCTGATGGTGCCGCAATAGCTTGAATACCTCCTCTACATGCTGTACATGTTCATGCTAGGTTTTGCTATAAATAAGGACATCATTAATACTGAGCAAGGCTACCAAGATGGTATTCATGATTTTCTAAAAGGTGCCAGGTCCACCAGTGACGCCATATGGCATAACCTCATATTCATAATGTAACCAGATATAACCAACCTAGGTTAGGGATGATAAACGTAACTTGGATACTCGAGGAGATCGTGACTCCGGCCACCGGCCACAAGGCATGGTTCATAGTGTGATCGAGTTCAAGGTGTCCTCTTCCACCACACGCAATACAAAGGAGTCGTGGCCTCCTCTCGCCCGTTACATGGGCCTAGAAAGTAAAAACGAACAATGAGTAACTAGGCTGCTTCATTACTTCTTGGGCCACTCCGGCCCCGAGACGAGGACGCTAGCCTTCCTGGTCCTTGTGCTCCTATGCTGGTTCCGCCAACTTGGCTGTTGCCTTCCGAGTGATCATCAAGTATCTCCTCCTGAGCACCTTGGCCGGTGATACCATGCCGATGCTATCGCAAAAGCAAACCCCCAGATTTGGATCCGCCGACGGCAGCATTAGGCAGAGCGCAAGGCAGTGGCCGGTGGCACTCATGTACGGCGGCGACGACATGCCGCTAGTGAAGTGACTGATAGTATTTTAAACCCTAACAATTCGTCTTTATACTACAGCGGGCAATCCCTGACGTGCCAAATGGCTGCAGCTCAAGCCCAGTTTACAACCTATGGCGTGGGCATGGCAAGAAACAACCTCATAGTCATTAGCTTGCCGCAAAATTCCTGCCACGCTAGCATAGAGAGATTGTGAATTAGATAAGGTTGCTTCAGATTGTGTAAGAAATAGAAATTTTCACGAGCGCACGTTTCTCTATTGCTCCTGCTAATTTGGATTCGGGTATCTCCCAACAACAAGCTGAATTGAAATAAAAGTATAAAACCTATGGTAATTATGTGCATTTTTTTTGTTCTCAATAGGTTCTCAATCAGAGTGTGTACTTTAATTTCTGAGTGGTTCAATAAGCAACTAACTACTTACGTTCAAAATTATAATTAAGTTTATAAATACTTTATGCTCCATAATAATAATAGTAGTAATAATAGTCACTACTACAGATTCGCTCATCACTACGCCCGATATCACTGCGAAATTTAGTCCACCGGCGGCGATGAACCGCGCCCGGCAGTGATGAACCGTCCCAGCGCTGGGACAAACCAGAATCTCCGCGGACTCGACCAATACCGGCAGTGAAGATTTATATCTCTACCGGTTTGAATCATTCCCGGCAGTGGTCTTGATGGATACAGATCACTTGCGGGTTTGAATTAGAACCGATAGCGATTCGACGATTGACACAACCGGGTTGATTGGAACCGATAGCGTTTTGGGAGGGGAAGCAAAAGAACAAGAAAACAAAAATCAGAAACTGAAGATTAACACGCATCAGATTAACAAACAACTGATCCATTAACAAACGACACAAAACCAAATTAAACCGTCATAGAAACAACTGATACAATAAATTAACATAAAAAGAAAGCGGGCCGCCTAATTAAGCGCCTTCTTGGCCTTCTTCTTGGCCTTCTTGGCCGCCCGCCGGCCTTCTTCCCCGGCGGCCGACTCCATCTCCTCCAGGTTTGGCGCGGTATCCCCTCAGCGAGGTTATCGTCCAAGTACTCGATCCGAGGGCGATGATGGACTTCTCCTCCAAGTGGTGATTCACCGCTCGCAGCCAACTTGGTCGGCCAGGCCGTTGAGCTTGTTGTCGGCCCGGTCTGTTGAGCTTGTTGCGGGCGGCGCCGAGGCGATGCAGGATGGACTTCTCCACCCGGTCGGCAGCCATGTCGATCGTCGGGCGGCGCCACCGACCCGGCCGCTTATCGCGGAAAACGGGTAGAGAGGGGAGTGTGTTTGGAGAGCGAAGTGTTGGAGAGCGGACCGGAGACGAGGGGTTATGTAATGTATAAATAGGACTCACCGCGGTTTCACGAGGGAACAGTTGAACACAAATGATAGAAAATTAAGATTGACACGCATCATAATAAATAATAAACCGATTCAAGGAAACAAGTAGAACCCAAATTAACGAAAGATAAAGAGATTGCCATGCAAATGATTAACCAACAACTGAATCATTAGCAAATTAACCACACGGATCATTGTATCTTACACATCCACACGGATCGGACAACGAAAATTAACATAAACAAATAAAAGAAGAGAACCTAGGCCGCCTTCTTGGCCTTCTTGGCGCGCTTGGCGGCTTCTGGCGGCCGCCTTCCTGGCCTCCTCCTCCGCTTTGGCGGTATCCCCTCGGCGAGGGTATCGGCCGAGAGAGTCGATCCGAGGGGGGTAGAAGTTGGCCCTCTCCTCGAGGGGCAGATTCACCTTTGGCGGGGCCAACGCCGTCGGCCGGGCCGTTCAAATTGGTGAGGGCAGCGTGGAGGAGGTCCACAACGAACTTCATCTCCTCCCGGGTGGCGGCCATGTCGACGATTGTGGGCGGCGAGTCCGGCTTTCCCGTGAGAGGGGCACGAAAGAGAAGTTAGTGTTGGATAACGGGAGGGGGGGTATAAATGTGGCGTTTCCAAAAGACGTTCCTCGGAAAAACATAACCGGCGATCGCTGCGCCCAATGGTCGCCTCCTCGGCACTCAACGGCGATCGTATTTTCCAAAGCACAACCGACCGGTTAATTGTTTGTTTTTGACAAATTTTACATTGAACAAGTTAAGATTCAAATCAAATTTAAGCGCTATTTAATTGTAATCGCTCTTTTTGCATTGGTAACAAAACAGATTCGGGACGTAGGGAGCAACACACGGCAATAATATATATATAATTTTTATTTTATTAATATATATACATATAACAGAACATATAATAAAAATGATAAAAAAAAAAAAAAAGAGGAAGGCCGCCGGCCTAGTCCTCGTCCCTCCTCCTCCTCCCTCCTCCTCGGCTTGGCGTCGTCCTTCTTGGCCAAGGCCTCGAGGGCGATCCCGCCAACCGCTCCCACCTTGGGAGCGTAGTGGTTCATCTTATCTTCCGAGGGGTGGATCTACCCTTGGAAGAAGACCATGGCCGTCCGCCCGGCTCCTTCACTTCTGAAGGCGGGGCGGAGACGATCGAGGGTGAAATCCCTCTCGATCATCTCTGAAAGGCGGCGCCGATCGGCAAGGTCATCGGTCGCCGCTCTAGCCGGGCGGCGAGAAGGTCCATGCGGCCCCGCTTAGGAGAGGGCGGGACGTGGTCGGAGGTCGGAGTCGGAGCCGTGGTCGGCCGCCGGCGCCTCCACCACCGGTTCCTTGCCCTTGTCCTCCGCCGCCTCCATCTCCCCCCGGTGCGCTTGTTGGATCCTAAGCCCGAGGCGACCATGGCGCCGATGAATGCAAAGGGAATGTGGCCGGATTAGAGAACCGGAAAGGATGAACGCCATGATCGAGTGTGTGCTTAAATAGTGATTTAGCCGGCTGCTCCACTTCCCCACGATCGAACGCGGCGTCAACCCAACCGCTTGGAATTCCCACGATCGCCGGTTGGAATTCGCACGATCTCTCTGCTGGCACTGCGTTTCCCGCAACGTACGGTTGCGCTTCAATCTGGGCTGCGTTTCCAATGGCGCGCGGACGACAATGAAGTCTCCACCTTCATTGATCACCGTCGGGCCCACACATGAACCGGCGGCGATGATTAACAAATCGGTGAAACAAATAGTTATATCTCGTAAAAAATCGATTTATTGAAATCATTAATTTTATCTCAGCGTTAATGCATTGAGATTTCAACTAATCCCGCTTCGCCGCCCACGCACACTCCGTATTATAAATTTTCATTTTAGTAGTAATGCGTATATAGGCTGCCGAGTAGGTCATGGCTTTGTGATACGTCCACGGCCGCAGCCTTGAGAATCGTGTTGCTCTAGTCTTCACTACCGGTTCCGCTTTAATTAAACCGACAGTGTCTCGCCTTCCCATGAGAAAAGGCCGAGCACCCCTGCCGCTGCTGCGTCGGCGGGTTATATCAATGTCGATAATAACACCGCCGGATGCACTTTCGGACCGGCGGTGATCACATATATCATTTGCCGGTGTACCACTACGCGGTAGTGTTATGGAGTATCACCGCCGGGTTAAAACTAAGAACCGGCAAGATTTTGCATTGTCAACGGGCGAACGAGACGCCCGGCGGCTGACCCCGCACACCATTGCGGAAGGAGCACTGTTGCCTCATTCTCCGTACCACGGCCACGGTGCTTGGTTTATGCCGGTGCCAATTATCCGGCAGTGAACTTCCATATCACCGCCGGGTGCCAATTGAAACCGGCAAGGTGATCGGTCATTACCACGACATCCGGCCAATAAAAACGGCTAGTGCGGCCCTTAGGTTTGCAATTCAGTTCTCTTCGTCCTCTTTCTTGATACTCTTGATTCGGTTATGTTCTTCTTCCTCGATCTTCTTTGCTACTCTCCACATACATATCTATGGCCTCTCTATGGGAGAAAGCCCTCCACGTCTGAATATCATTCTTATGCATATTAGGCCACCAAAATGGTTCACACACAAGAGGTGCTACAAGAGTCTTCTGCGAAGATTGAGCAAAATGCCGAAGGTTAGAACAACTGTGAGATTCACGGAGCCATCCGGTTCTGTGTGTGCTTAAGAGGCCGGGCATTTGGATTTACATGTCCATATGAGAGACATGGCATTCTCCTGATAAGATCATATCAATTTATGAAAATTGGCTTCAATGAAAATCTCCTTTGGTGATCAAAACAGATTTTCATAGATTAACATGATCTTCTCTGCGCGAATGCCTATGCATGCCGTCATTGGATCGAAACCACAACTTTGGCCGAGCAAAGATTATCTCATAAGGCATCCTTGCCGTGGATTCAATGTAAATCCGAGTTATGCCCTCCTTGTTAGATCGAGCACAAGAAACCTCCCACGAGCACCGATGGAACGTCAACGGCGCCGATGGGCTTTCAAAATCCCATCGAATTTCATTGGCAAGAATCACATTACCTTCGGCGTTTTTTATTTTAAATGTGTTTGTACACTTTGATGAGAACATTGAATGTCGATTCGGCTAGATTGGGCCAGAATTGACACGTGTTCTTCGTCCCTTGAAGCTTCGGAGATGGCGTGCGGGGCTGCGGCTTCTCTGCCCGGGCGGCGGCGAGCGGCGGCAAAGACGGCGGCGAGGTGGAGAGGAGGAGCCGCCGGGAGGGGGGCGGTGGCGGCGGCCTGGCCAGCGGGCGGGGCGGGCGGCGGCGAGGCGGCGGCGGCGGGGGCAAGGGGGGGCGGCGGCGTTGGAGAGATTGAAGGCGAAAGATATTTTTTATTTTGCTTGCTTATCCCCTAGAGATTACATGCCTCTTGCTTATATAGCCCGACTAGTGGGACTTGTAATCTAAGCAATCTCTATAAGGTTTCCTTACACAATCGAATACCTTTTTCAAGCACATCCTAATTTATTCTTTCCTAATAAGGGTCTCCCTTATAGATGAGATATCCCCTTGCACACCAAAAATTACCTAAGATAAGCCTAACTTGAATATGAAGCAAACTCGAGTCGTGCGGAGGAGGGAAGGTGGCGGCGGTAGGGGCCGGCCCCCCTGACGCGCCCCCTGCCCCCCCCGGGCCGGCGGCGCCGCGTTTGGCCCAATTAGCCACTCCCGGGTGGCCCAATTCTGGTTCATGACATCTCCCCACCGCTCGACGAGGCGGCGCGGGTCACGTGCCGCCCAACCCACCACGTAGGGGCGAAGGGCAGCCCGATCGGGGAGGTGACCACCCAGGCCCGGCGAAGTAGAAGACAAGGGGGGCGCACTTGTCGCTGGCGCCGCTGCGCATAATCGGGCGCCCTTGTCGGCGGGCTACGGTCGAGGTGTAGGTCGCCGGAGTAGATGCCGAACTTGAAGCTCACGGGGCTGCACGAAGGGACGTTCCGCCCATGCACGATGCATGACGGAGGCGCCAGGGTCCCGCATCCGATCATCCGGGGGGTCGGCGGAGGAGACGTGTAGGTGTATGTCGCTGGCACCGTCACCTTAGCATGGAGCTCGCCCGCAAAGCGAGACGCGACGGATCGACGTGGCGCGGCGAGGAAGTGAAGTCGAGGAGGCAGCCGTAGAGGAGGTCGCCGGGGCGTGCTCACGGGCGGTCCTAGCCGGATCTCCCCGTGTCCATCTTGCGACCGACGGTGACGCTCCCACGCGGAAGAAGACGCCGCCGTTGTTGTCGAAGGAGGAGGACGGTGGCACCCTCGATCCGCTTCGTCGGGCGTGCCTGAAGGAGGAGGGCGTGCGCCGAACGCCCCGATCCTCCCGGGGCGATTGGGGAGGTGGAAGCCCATCGCTACGCCATGCAACGGAACATTCTCCCCATCATGAAGTCCCGAGAAGCTCAAGGCGGCGAGGGGATGTAGTAGCGGTGGAAGTACCTCACGATGCCATAGTGGAGGCTCCACTCGCGCCGTAGCCCACTTCGATGGTGTTGGAGATGATCCCGAGCTCCTTGTTCGCCGTCGTGGCGGTGCAGCTCCGTGATCATGTCGCTCGACGCCGGGCCGCCGATGTCGCCCATAGCAACAGCGAGACGCCGCTGGCCTGGTATCGCGGTCAACCGGGCGGCCATGACGCTGCCGTCGATGTTGCCGATGTAGCCGCGGTGGCCGGCATTGCCGCCATTGCCGGCGCCCGTCTCGGTGTTGTCCGCTCGTCGTCGTTGTCTCGGCGGGCGAGGTCGATGGCTTCCTCCATCGAACGGGGCTCGAACCACTCGAAAAGCCGTCCGCAGCCGAGGTGCGCAAGCCTTTGACAAAGAGGCTAACGCTGGTGGCGCTGTCCCCCAAAAAATCCATGCGTGAAGCATAGACCTCGAAGGCGTCGATGTAGTCGCCCGGCTTGCCCCCGAGGGCGGCGCGTATGCCGCCATGGCGTCGAGGTGTCGGGCGGACCGGTGATGTCATAGGCACTGGTGAACTCGTCCCACTCGAAGGGGACTTCTTCTTGGACGGTCGATGTACCGCATCTGCAGCAAGACCGGTGAGGTGGAAGGCAGCAGCGTAACTCACGTAGTAGTCCGGGTCGATGTCCAAGTTGAGCTCGAAGAAGAGCTCCAAGCTTGCGAATCCAGAGGTCGGGGTCGCCGGTGCCGTCAATTCCTGGACTTGTAGGTGCGTGGCGTAGCGGGAGGGTGCAATGCAGATGGCAGCACGGTCTTGGGCGCCGGGTGGCGCGGACGGTGGCGCGAGGGCATAGGGGCGCCGGGTGGCGCTGGGGGCGAGGCAGCAGGGCGCCGCGGTGACGCCATCTCCTCCGGAGAGTCCTCGCGATTGCGGGTGTCGGAGGGAGGAGAGGGCAGCCGGTCTGCCGCGGTGTCGCCGAGGATGACGTCCGATGACGGCGGTGCGTCCACGCATGGCGTCATCCGCTCCCCAAGCCGGAGGGTAGCGGGGTCGGAGCCGGCCGCCGAGGTCCGAGCGGGGGGAGGGCGGCGCGACGGGCGTGCTGGGGGCCGCCTGCTGCGGCCTGGCCAGTACCTGCTGGGCCGCCCTCCGGCCAGAAGTCGCCGTATGTCTTCCGGAATCCTCGAGGCGGTGTAGGCGTGCTCCATACGACGGAGGCGGTCCTCCATGTCGCCGGCGCTTTGCCGATCCGGGTGTAGCCGGCGTCATGGAGCGCCGCCGCCTCGCCGCGTTGAACTCCTCGTATCTCGGAAGCCATGGGTGGTGGGAATCGTCCCCGTCTCCGGATACCGGTATCGATTCCGGCTGGATTGGGCCGAATTGACACGTGTTCTTCGTCCTTGGCTTCGTGAGATGGCGTGCGGGGCTGCGGCTTCGCCCGGCGGTGACGAGCAAAGACGAGGCGGCGAGGTGGAGAGGAGGAGCCGTCGGGGAGGCGGCGGCGGCGGCGGGCGCGCCCGGCGCGGGCGCGGTGGCGGGCGGGCGGCGCAAGGCGCGGCGGGCGGGCGGCGGCGGTTGGAGAGATTGAAGGCGAAAGATATTTTTTTTATTTTGCTTGCTTATCCCCTAGAGATTACATGCCTCTTGCTTATATAGCCCGACTAGTGGGACTTGTAATCTAAGCAATCTCTATAAGGTTTCCTTACACGATCGAATACCTTTTACAAGCACATCCTAATTTATTCTTTCCTAATAAGGGTCTCCCTTATAGATGAGGTATCCCCTTGCACACCAAAAAATTACCTAAGATAAGCCTAACTTGAATATGAAGCAAACTCGGAGTCGCACGGAGGAGGGAAGGTGGCGGCGGCAGGCCCCCTGGCCCCCTGCAGCGTGCCCCCGGCCCCCCTCTGGGCCTCGGGCGTCAGCGTTTGGCCCAATTAGCCACTCCCGGGGTGGCCCAATTCAGTTCATGACATTGATCTATTCTTGTAAAGGTCTTTGTTATCATATATGTAACTTTTTTCAAGGTCTTTGTTATCATATATGTAATCGGATATTGTAATCGGTTTGCTCCTCTCTCTATATATATGTAATCGTGTGTTCCTTTCCAATGGATGTTTGCATTTATATATCATAATACAAAGCAGATTCTTATTTTTTCGACGCCCTTCGATCTTTCATGGACGAACATAAATATATAAATGCTCTATGTACTAACCGAAAAGTTATTACTAAACTGTCCAAGTAATCTCACGGCAGTGAAAGATATTACTAAACTGTCGGGCTTGAAATATATCACCTCCTTAGGGGTTTTAATAGAGTCCCTAATAAAAAGAGACAACACTACCGGTTTGCAAATACGAAACCGATAGTGATCAGCCTTCTATCACGTTTATCACGTAGGAAAATCTAATAATAAAAATATAGATCGAAAAAACCTAAGATCTTGTGTGGGGGCATAATTTGGGTGCACAAGGTTGTAAAAAAAATTTTAAGACATTTCTACATTGTGGGAGTAGACATGCTAAACAAAGGTACATGACCCCTTTCATCGGAAGCATGACCGACAATTACATTTATAAGCTATCTTTGGGTCATCTTTGTTCCGGTGTGGTCTCGGCCTCAAACTTTTTTCTTAGACGTGCACATGCCACGTGTGAAGGAACCACGATGTTTGAGATTTTTCTGACAAGGTTTGGTATTTTTTTCAATTAAATTGAATTTCTACGCGGCGACCCCCGAGTAATTACAGGTTGAACTGGGGTTTACCCACTATCGAGCAGTGGTGCCAAAATTTCCCACATGGTCTCATGTGTCCTAGGAGGCAATTCATTGTGTAGGTTGGTGCAAAATTCATAAGTTTTCAAGCTTTAATTAACCTCCTTCTATCGCGTTTATCACGTAGAAAAATCTAATAATAAAAATATGGATCGAAAAAGACCTAAGATCTTGTGTGGGGGCATAATTTGGGTGTACAAGGTTGTAAAAAAAAATTCAAGACATTTCTACATTGTGGGAGTAGACATGCTTCACAAAGGTACATGACCCCTTTCATCTAAGCATGACCGACAATTACATCCATAAGCTATGCTTGGTCATCTTCGTTCGGTGTGGTCTCGGCCTCAAATTTTTTCTTAGACGTGCACATGCCACGTGTGAAGGAACCACGATGTTTGAGATTTTTCGGACAAGGTTTGGTATTTTTTCAATTAAATTAAATTTCTACGCCGATGACCCCGAGTAATTACAGTTGAACTGGGGTTACCCACTAACAGAGCAGTGGTGCCAAAATTTCCCACATGGTCCCATGTGTCCTAGGAGGCAATTCATTAGTGTAGGTTGGTGTAAAATTCATAAGTTTTCAAGCTTTAATTAACCTCCTTCTATCGCGTTTATCACGTAGAAAAATCTAATAATAAAAATATGGATCGAAAAGACCTAAGATCTTGTGTGGGGGCATAATTTGGGTGTACAAGGTTGTAAAAAAATTCAAGACATTTCTACATTGTGGGAGTAGACATGCTTCACAAAGGTACATGACCCCTTTCATCGGAAGCATGACTCGACAATTACTAAGCTATCTTTGGGTCATCTTCGTTCGGTGTGGTCTCGGCCTCAAACTTTTTTCTTAGACGTGCACATGCCACGTATGAAGGAACCACGATGTTTGAAATTTTTTCGGACAAGGTTTGGTATTTTTTCAATTAAATTGAATTTCTACGCGGCGACCCCCGAGTAATTACAGTTGAACTGGGATTATACATACTTCACAAAAGCATTACAATTAATTGATGACAATTGACACGGTACAATAATCAAAGTGTACAAACACATTAAGAAATAACCACCTCAAAAACACCCTTCCAAACCTATGCTCGAGGTGGTTACAATGCTACACGTTTGTTGACATTTCTTAGCGCAATCAAAGGAAACAGTATAAAACCCATCCCCAATAACAATGCCCGAGAAATGCGCGTGACATTCCCAAGTAAAACCACCATGTCGGTGATCCGAAAAGGATTGTCAAGGAGATAGATCTTGCCATCTTAGATATTTCATCCGCAGCGCGCGGATCTATCATTGTAGCATTTCACCCGGAAGTATTCGAGGTATCGTTATTTATATTTTCCCAAAGGAAGGCATGTGATTAATAAGCTAGCATGGCATCTGAATAGAGGAACATGTGTTTGCTTAGACCAAATTGTTCATAACGAGGGGTAAGCAAAACGGTTCATGGATAGTATGACACACACTTAAGAATCCACCGGCAAAAGGATAAAGAAAATAGATAAAGAATAAATGAATAACCTAATGGAGTAATTCTAATGTATCTAGTCATGGCCATACAAATGAATAGTTAGGATCATATGCAAACCGATTTAATCGTGGTTAGGTCTAGGATACCGGGAGACCCCATCGGGAAGTCTCGCTTCCCACCAAGGCATTTACGAACTCCTACAGCACATACGAACGTGGGGGGATTTCAAGGGACGGTCAAGGCTTGTCACGACCAACCCGCCTACCCCCTCAACCGTGGCATGCACTCATATTCGCAAGTGTCGTAATACCCGGGCACCATGCCCGCATATCAGAGCACTACTCTTGTCCCCCCAAGATCCCCACTCGTCGAATGGACGGACTAGAACAAGAGCAAACCCGAAGGAACAACGAACCGATATCCCACCTCTAATCAAGTTAGGCATATGATGATCGATGATGAACTGAGATGAACATGTCAAGATTATGATATGTAAACTATATACTAGTTCATATACCAACACAAGAACATGATCAAGACTATACTCTAGTTCATAATTTAGGCCAAGAATATAGATATAAGACTTGCAAATAGAAGAATGCTCCATTGAAAAGATGTATTACCAAGGCACTTTCTTCTAGGAGACAAGCCCTCCTTGTAGCTCTTCTACTCCAAGTGCTAACCAAGAACTAAGAAGAAGAAGAAAGAAGAAGTAGAAGAAGAGAGAGAGGTAGAGGTGGTAGAGAGGGAAGATTGCTTTGGTTTCTTTGGACTCCAAGTGGTGTGTGTTGAGAGAGGGGGAGAGAGGGGCCTACTTATACACTTGGAGGAGGGGCCTAAGTGCTAAATTACACCAAAACCGACCTGTAAACCTTCCTATTCTGAGCAAACCGACAATCCAACGGCGGGGAATCCCCATTTGGCGGGTGCACGAACCGCCTCCCCCGGTCGGGCGAAACCGCCTCGGGGAGGATGCGGCCGCACAGTGTGGTCTTGGCAAGCAGACTCGGCTCGGCCTGGCCGGGCCTCGGTGGGGGGTGTCTTCCTTGTCTTGAAAAGTTGTGGGCGGGCTTGGCTCGGCCTAGTTTTGATGTTTTGGGTCGATTTGCTCCTCGGGCTTGTGTTTTGCAATAATGCGCTTTCCCGATGGCGTACTTTGGTCGATTTTCCACTTGCTTTTATTATAAATCTGCAAAATAAAATAATAGACACTACAAGTGGAATTTTATTAGTGATAAATGCATATGAGTATAAAAAGGTATAGTTTTACTCCCTTTATGGTAGTAAGTTGACGGGAAAAATATGTCGTTGGTGACCGTCAACAACGTTATGCTTACTGATCTAAGTAAGGCGGATGGGACCTCTGTGAAGAACCAATGTCTCTCTCCGTGCGGCAAAGGCCCGACAGGGAGACGGGGCTCTCATCTCCGGCGACGAAGCACAAGAATGCACGCTACTTGGCTCACTCTTTTTCCGTCTTCCGGCCATCCATGCAACAATGGCGTTGCACGAGCATCACACCCGGCTTACGTAAAAACAACGTTGTAGCTTAATTTTCAAAAACACCCTTCTAGTACATGTTGTATACACTGTTTACCCATGATAAAATGTTTATGTGGAGGGCTTTCTCCCAAATAGAGCCCATATATGTGGATAGGAGAATTGGCAAATAACGAGAAGATGTCGGCCGGCGCAAGGTTCGCCATACATGGCTCTCTCTCTGCGGGGGCTGTTTTTTTATAAGCGTGGTAGGTGGGAACGGCGGTGGTAGGTGGCAACAAGTGTGATCTTATCACCGTGGCGGTGGTAGGTGGCAACTTGATGTGATCTTATCACCGTGGCGGTGGTACCGTGTGGCGGTGGCAACGATTAATGTCACGATCACCGCCGGGTCACCCGAAGTTTATACCCGGCGGTGAACCTATAATTTAACACCGCCGGACTCTTGTTAAACCGACGCGTGATTAACTATAGAAATGGGCGCGCGAGGTGAAAATTTCACGAGTCATTTGAACCCCGTGCCATTCGTTCCAGCCTCGGCGATATATAATAGCTGGCGCGGGCGTCTTTGAAATTTTCCCAGTCATTTCAACCCCGCGCCCCAATCGTTCCCCCACCCGTCGCCGACGGAGCACCACCACCACCACACGCCGCGGCCGTCCGTTGCCCCCTACGGCGCCCCCTCCATTCTCTTCTTCTCCGGCGTCCCCAACGCCCGGCGCCCGGCCCCGCGCCCTTCCACGGTGAGAAACTAATTAGCCATTTAGTTCCTCGAGATTTTGCCAATGAGAATGAGATCTAATTAGCCGTTGTTCTCGCCTCGCCTCGCCCGCTTGTTCTTCGTCCACGTCGACGGGGGCCGCCGCTACCGCACCGCCGTCTGCAGCCTCCCGCCGTCCCGTCTACGCCCGACACCCGTACACGCCGCGACCTCGAGCTCGATTTCGCGGAAGAATGCCCGTCCGCGCCCTCGGCTGCCTTCTAGGGCGCCTGCGTCTCGCACCACCGAGACAAGACAAAGAGCGCCTGGGACCGCCGCGGAAGCTTCGGTGAGTGCGTCGGTCCACGCCTTTGAGTTGTTCGTTGAAATGCCCGTGTTGATAAATCCAACCTGCTATTTCCTTTTTTCTATTTAGATTTTGCTTTCAAACAGTTCAGGATCCTTATATAGTGGCAAAAGTATTTTAATTGGTCTATGGTGAACAAATTAGATTTAAACATTATGGTCATTTACAGCAATGATTGAAGACATTCTAATGCTCGAATTGTGATTGAAATGAGATAGATGTTGAAATTCACGAAGTTTCATGGTGTTCAAAATCTTGGCGTACAACATTTCGAATGACATAGCATTAACATCCTATTTTGGCTGCATGTATAGGTGTTGACGGTCACCAACGACATATTTTTCCCGTCAACTTACTACCATAAAGGGAATGAAACTATACCTTTTTATACTCATATATATTCATTACTAATATATTTCCACTTGTAATGTCCGAAATGTATTTTGTAGTTTTTATAATAAAAACAGGTGGAAATACGACCAAAGTACGCAACCCCGGAAAGCGCATTTCAGAATACTTCAAGCCCGGGGTGGAAATGGACCAAAACGCCGAGTTGGGCCGAGCAAACACCACCCGCCAGGACTTTTCGGGCCCAACAACGTCACCTGGGCGGCCCGAATTTTGCGGACCGGGGAGGGTGCGCGCGCACCACTTGGTGCGGCCGCACCCATCCTGAGGCGGTTCGGGCCCAGGTTTGGCGAGGCGGTGCATTACCTTCCATGGAGGGCGTTGCCGATGTTGGTTTGGTTTAGCAAATTAGGCAGGTGTACCAAGGTCGGTTTTGGCTCCTTCCATATGGGGAGGGACATTTTCCAACAAGCCCCCTCTCCTCTACCTATAAAAGGAGGCCCTCTCCCTATTCCTCAACACACAACCAATTCCATACAACACAAGGAGGAGCCACAATGTAATAGAGAGGAGAGAGTTCCATTCTTTTTCTTCTTCCCCCTCTTAGTTCTAATGGAGAGTGAGAGAGGAAAGGCTAGAAGGAAGTTTGGTTCCTTCTACACGAGTTGTCGGTCCGCCCCGGTGTGCCGCGGTTCCTAGGAAGTCGGAGTGCGAGT
The DNA here is from genome assembly GCA_015847255.1 of Hyparrhenia diplandra. Lineage (NCBI taxonomy): Eukaryota > Viridiplantae > Streptophyta > Magnoliopsida > Poales > Poaceae > Hyparrhenia > Hyparrhenia diplandra. Next base: position 25,868 of record JADLZK010008981.1, on the reverse strand, counting down.
TGTCGGTACCGCTTAGCTTGTACCTCTACAAGCTACTTACACTTTGGTGAGAAAGCTTGTGATTATCTTTCGGCTTATTGTTCTTCAAGTATATTATCTTAGCTGTTATAGACTTGCGGGATCGATAGTCGTACCTTTGGGTCATAACTCTTGGAGAAGGAACTCTTTGACCGGGGAACCTTGATCAACCCAAGAGTTGTGGATGGTAGTGCAAACGTGGTGTTTGGGCTAGCGTTCACCTATCTTTTGCGGTGCATCCCACGGTTGAGGGGGTAGGCGGCTTGGTCGTGACAAGCCTTGTCCGTCCCTCAAAATCCCCCCACGTTCGGCTGTGTCGTAGAGCTAATTGCCGGACTCTGCCCAGTTGGGCGCGGGCCGGTGCTCGAAGTAAGGAGATAACAACCCTAGAAATCCCTGCCTGAAACCTAAGCCCATAAAGATACCTCACTATCCATAGTTATCCTAGGGTGGCCCCGCTCCAAAGATTAGAGCGCAACCGTTCCTCTCGTGGAAAATACGATACCACTGAATATTTCGGGTGAAAGCTACAACGACAATTCCGTGCGCTTGCGGATTTATCGTGTGCGTTAAGAAACGTCAACAAGCTTTTCGGCGCGCCGCTTGGGGAATGGTTGTCGTAATTCTCTCTCGAGCCTAGAGCACCCGTGTGTTGTATCTAAAAAACAAAAATAGTTATTTATCTTTCTTTTTCAAAATGAAGCCTACTCCATTTCAAAAACCTTACGCTTCAATGGGGAGTTCACAAGAGCCACAATCTTTTCCAAAACCAAAATTTTTATCTGGCTATGAACTCACCCTAATTAAAAAAAAAACTTTGGTTCGGGCACACTCCATCTCTGGTGACCATTTTGAAAATCTATGTTGCCACGCACGAGATTTCGAGGAATTATGATCATGCCTCAAGCATTCCTAGCATGATCCAAGAAATTCACATGTGGAATTTGTTTTACGCTCTCCCTCATAGGGAAAGCAAAACAATAGTACACTATTGTCGTAAGAAATTTGAAAGGGGACTGAGAAGAACTCAAAGACAATTTTTGTCTAGCATTCTTCCCCATCAATGCCTACCAAGGACAATCCTCGATCTCAAGTAGGATGAGAAGGAGTCCATAGGTGCAGCCTAGGCTAGATTTATAATGTTTATACATGTTGGCCTAGACTTGTCATTACCCGATAGTGTGCCTTTGCATATGTTTTTTGGGTCTTGACATAGATGCTGCCCTATGCCTTGACATAACCGTTGGAGGGTTGTTTGCACGTAAACCTACAACGGAACATAGGAAAACCCTTGAACACATCCTAGAGAAGCTTGCTTTTCCCGTTGTAGAACCTATTCCCTCCATATTAAGGGCATGTCAAGCATTGAGGAGCCCTCACCAGTCGAGCCATTCCTCGTACCGCCATTGGAACCGACTGTTGAGCCCTCTCTCCGAACCACGAACACCAAAGGAAGGAATGTTTTAGTCGCCCGAGTTTCGCGATTAAATTCAAGGATGATGGCGTAACCTCGTAAAACCGAGGTGCACTTAGACTTCCATATCTCTCTCATCCTTGACTTCAATCTTCTCATAGGCTACCCTCTAGAAAAAAAAATTACGAAAGACCTATAGAGGGGAGCCATGATGAGAAGTTGGGAAAGAATGTTTCCGCCTCTCACACCTAGACATCCCAAAGGCGAAGCATCTTCCTAACCAAAATCCGTTCGAGGAGGCGAAGTTTATAACTCTACTCGTTTCACCCAAGTTGTTTTCACATCTTAGTGAAACGAAACACCTATCACCCTCACACGAACGCAAGTCATGTCCCTCTGGCCGCTAAGGCGTTGTTCTTGACAATGGTCAAGATTCAACGTTAGTCCTTCATGACACATCTTGTGAGGGGAAAACCTCATGTGCCATGGACATGCACGAAGCGACAACTCTTGAGACCAAGCAGAAATTTGTTTTTGAGCATAACAAGTTGTCACTTGAGACTTCTCACATGCTCACCTTTGGGTCTTCTTGAGTTTGTCTTGCTTCTAGCCGAGTGCTTCGATGAAGATCACAACCATCTCTTGGTTCTCTTTGTAAACCTTTTTAAGAGAATGGTTGCAAATCTCGTAGTAGCATGATGACGCTAACCTTGCAGCTTGAGCGTAATGCCAACTTCTTAGTGGTAAAACTGGGAACTTCACCACCATCAGCTGCAAGATGTTTTTCCGCGGTCAAGCTTACGACCATAAAGAAAGCACTGCCAGGAGATACCTTGGACTATCTTAAAAAAAAAAAGCACAAAAAGTCTTTCTCTCTTCTTATTAATAAAAGCAAGAACATGTTATCAAGTTAGTATGCACCTTCGGGTATTCTTGTCGCTAACCATTTCAGGTGGAGATCGAATAAGAAGAACAAAGAGGCATCACGGCGCTTGAGAACATGAGGGCTACATCACCAAAAAAAAAAAAATTATTATGATGTTCATGGGTGATGGAACATGCTCAAGAGGAGACCCGGACCTTGCACACTTGACTTTTACACAAAAGTCTAAGTGTGGGGGAAGATGGTGACAATCCCAAGTTCCATCCACCAGGGGATCATACAAAAAAAAAATGAGGGTGAATAAAAGATGATGTCAGCCCCTGCCTTGCTAAAAAAAAAAAAAAAAAAGAAATAGAGATGGAGAGAAAAAAAAAAAATGATGTCAAAAAGAAGAAGAAGAAGAAAAGAATAATAAGAGAGAGAGAGGAGTAGGTTGGCCCCACGTGGAGCGATAAATACCAATGTGCTACCTGCCCACCCTTCATGGCTTCAAACAAGCAAGAAGGCCCTCCTCTCATCCTTTCTTTGCTACCATCAAGGCCCATGGCCCGCACACATGTCATAATGTGTGTGGCCTAGCCTTGAGATGGACTTGGGCTGAGCTATCAAGCAAACCACCGCAACAACCTCGATGCTTCATCCATAAATGCCGGCGGTATTTACACTTTCCAGGTATGCAAAGGTAATGTTCACCATCTCCTCACTCATTTCTTGTCTCCATGAAAATAAAAAACTTTATGCTTCCCATGCCATGACACATCTTTGTGAGTTTGGGTGTACCTACATGGGCCCATGTAATACATTCATAGGTATTTTTAAATTAAGTGTGGTGCTTAGGTTAAAATGATCTCCTTTAATCAAAACTTTGGCTTGGTGTCGAGCTTGGTTAATGAACTTAGAGTTTTGTTGCCATGATCTATGGGAGTATCTTATGTTTGGAGATACGTCAAGGCTATGCTTACACTTACTTTGTTTTTTATGAGCCTTGCTTGAGTCATGATGAGGTGAACAAATAAAAATAAAATAATAAAATAAAGTTCTCATAATAAAGGCTCCACGGTATTCTTGCCAGTAGAGCCATGTGTTTGTTTCCTTTTTGTTTTGTTTTGTTTGAATAAAAGAGGTACAAGAATAAGTGTGGGGGAGATCTCTCAAGCATACATGCACACCCATCTAAGATCTCCCCAACACAAATGCACGAACACCGAGCAATTCATGATGGAGGAGGACGAGACGAACGACTACCATTAACTCCTTCCTCTTCAAACGGTGGTTTGTGCAAAACTCTCACATCTCACAATAATAATAAAAAGAGGAGAGAAGAGAAGGAGGAGAGATGAGAGAAGAGGAGATAAACCTTTCAACCCCAAGTTCCTTGTCCTGTTTTTGTGATGACATCAAAAGACAAGCTTGGGGGGGAGCCTCCAACCACCACGACCAATCACAACTCAAATCATTGCGTGCACAAGCTAGCACAACCATGAAAGGTAAGTAAAGAGCTAGTTTGGGGGAGGACTCCAAGAAAGGTAACGTGTATCTCACATTTTGATTATATTCTCTATCTTATGAAAATGATGAGTTATGCTAAAAAAAAAAGGAGACAAAAATTCCATTCCTATACATATGAGCTATAAAAAAAATGTTTAGCTTTAGTCCCTTGTTGAAATGATGAATAGTTGCTCGTTTTTATGTTTTTTTCCCGTGCCTAGTTTATAATTCGAATTTCTCTAAAGTTTGGGTTTAGTGGCTAAGTCTAAAAAACTTATCCTAAAAAACCTGATTCATGTGGGTTGCATAAGCTCTATCTAGTCTAAGTTGTTGCCAAGTATGATATGGTACAAATAGATTTACTATGATTTCGTCCGAAAAGAGAAACTTGACATCCGGGAATCTAATTTGAAGAAAAGAGAAAAGATATAGGCTGTGCTAAAAAAAAAGAGAAAAGAGATGAAAAATGGACACGTGTCCGAGGGCGAGTAGAGAGCCCACATCTCCAAAAAAAAAAAAAAAAAAAAAAGAAAAAAAAAAAAAGAAAGAGAGAAAATAAAAGACAAAAGTCTAGGGGCTATATAGAGCCCACCTCTCTCTCTCTCTCTCTCTCTCTCTCTCTATATATATATATATATATATATATATATATATATATATATATAAATAAAGCCCATACTTTCTCGAAAAACAAAATATAATCTAAATAAATAAATCCCTAGATAAAAAGTTGATCAAAAAAGGATGAATGAAAAGTATTTACATTTATAACCGTTCTATCGCAACCGCCCAAGACTTTGAGAAAAGCTAAAAAGCCCCGCTACGATGAAAGGTAATAAAGGGTGAGAAAAAAAGATGTGCCATTTTATTCAAACTCTAGTAGAAAATCTTATTATAACCCCGGCACTTGAAAAACATAATCGGCATAGTAGCAACTCCCGATCAACAACCAAGTATTTATCTTTTGCTCGAGGGCGTGCAAAGGGTAAGCTTAGGGGAGTTTGTTGACGGTCACCAACGACATATTTTTCCGTCAACTTACTACCATAAAGGGAATGAAACTATACCTTTTTATACTCATAAACATTTATTACTAATATATTTCCACTTGTAATGTCCGAAATGTTTTTGTAGTTTTTATAATAAAAACAGGTGGAAATACGACCAAAGTACGCAACCCCGAAAAGCGCATTTCAGAATACTTCAAGCCCGGGGTGGAAATGGACCAAAACGCCAGAGTTGGGCCGAGCAAACACCACCAGCCAGACTTTTCAGGGCCCAACAACGCCACCCTGCCGAAGCCCGAATTTTGCGGACCCGGGGGAGGGTGCGCGCGCACCACTTGGTGCGGCCGCACCCATCCCGAGGCGGTTTCGGCCCGTGTTTGGCGGGCGGTGCATTACCTTCCATGGAGGGCGTTGCCGACGTTGGTTGGTCGGTTTAGCAAATTAGGCAGGTGTACCAAGGTCGGTTTTGGCTCCTTCCATATGGGGAGGGACATTTTCCAACAAGCCCCCTCTCCTCTACCTATGAAAGGAGGCCCTCTCCCTCTTCCTCAACACACAACCAATTCCATACAACACAAGGAGGAGCCACAATGTAATAGAGAGGAGAGAGTTCCATTCTTGTTCTTCTTCCCCCTCTTAGTTCTAATGGAGAGTGGGAGAGGAAAGGCTAGAAGGAAGTTTGGTTCCTTCTACACAGAGTTGTCGGTCCGCCCCGGTGTGTGCCGCGTTCCTAGGAAGTCGGAGTGCGGAGTTGTGGGTACAGCAACTTATTGTACCTCTACAAGCTACTTACACTTTGGTGAGAAAGCTTGTGATTATCTTTCGCTTATTGTTCTTCAAGTATATTATCTTAGCTGTTATGGACTTGCGGGATCGATAGTCGTACCTTTGGGTCGTAACTCTTGGAGAAGGAACTCTTTGACCGGGAACCTTGATCAACCCAAGAGTTGTGGATGGTAGTGCAAACGTGGTGTTTGGGCTAGCGTTCACCTATCTTTTTGCGGTGCATCCCACGGTTGAGGGGTAGGCGGCTTGGTCGTGACAAGCCTTGTCCGTCTCTCTCGAAATCCCCCCACGTCGGGCTAATTTTGTCGTAGAGAGCTAATTGTCGGACTCGCCCAGTTGATTAGGCGGGCCGGTGCCCGGCGGAAGGAGATAACAGCCCTAGAAATCCCCACGAAACCTAAGCCCATAAAGATACCTCACTATCCATAGTTATCCTAGGGTGGCCCTGCTCCAAAGATTAGAGCGCAACCGTTCCCCGTGGAAAATACGATACCCTGAATATTTCCGGGTGAAAGCTACAACGACAATTCCGTGCGCTTGCGGATTTATCTGGTAATGCGTTAAGAAACGTCAACAATAGGCAAACCATGGCGTGGTATGTAGTGCATGTTGGTCAAGTGCCAGGGATCTATCGAACCTAGGAAGATTGCTCTGCTCAAGTCTCTGGCTACCATGGTAATTGTTACAAAAAATACAAGACTGAAGCTGAAGCTTTCAGGGCCTACTATGGTGAAAACTTTCACTATCAACCAGCCCCGGAGATCGATGAGAAGCCTCTCTCCATAGATATGAAGATTAGGAGAATTGCGACTTGGCCTATGAAAGATGTTTTGATTTACGTCATGGCTATTGTCATTGTTTTCCTTATTTGGAAGTTGATGTCCTAGGCTCAATTTCGTAGAACATTAGGTGGAGTTAGTTGTATGTAACCTTTGAACCATGTAATGTATCTATGATGCTTTTTATGGGTTTAAAATAGCTGATTTTCAGGAAAAAAATTCATAAATTATAAAAATTTTTAAACAAAAACGCCGGGTGGCATGGGCCCGACAAAGAATGACATACAAACCGGTAGTGTAACTACACCAAACACTATCGGTTTGAATTACAAACCGTCATCGATGACGAAAACATCACCGCCGGCCGCACTAACCAACCGATAGTCTTCACTCTAATAACGCCGTCGGGTTGAAATCACCGGCGGTGTTCACGTAAAGTTCATTGGCGGGTTCAATGTAAACCGACATTGTTAGCTCTTCGATACAATCGGTCGGCTCAATCCAACCCGATAGTGTTATCCCTATAGTTACGTCGGTTCGTTAAAGCCCAACAATGCTCCCAATATCAACTCTGCCGGTGACTTCGAACCCGCATTGCTTGGATCAAAAAATCTTTGCCGGTCCGTGGAACACCCGGCGGTGTTCGGTGGTCTCTTGCTGCCGGTTCGATATCAAACCGGCAGTCTCTCCTCGCATCACCGCCGGTGTTTTGGCCCGGTAGTGTTTGAACCCCACATCACTACCGCTATGGTTACGCGGTTCGGTTTTTAAAGGAAGGGGGGTTGGAGCCCGGCGGTGATGGACAATTCTGTAGTAGTGAGTAATAATATGAGAGTAATCTATCGCTAATTTTCATAGAGTACAATTAAGTTTATAAATACTTTACGCTCCATACTATTGATATTTCTGAGTGCGGCTTCAGGCAGCAGCGCGAGGGTTCCTCGCACACCAGCGGGTGCAATCTCTCCGTGGGATGCAACGTCTAGCTGTTATCTCCCGTGCCATGACGTGGCCATTGTCGGAGGAGAGAGCAGCGGTGCTCCTTCAGCGGCGGGGAGAGGTTTCCTTGTCCGGTGGAAGGTGCCGAAGATGCGCATGTTGATGAGCGTGTGGTCGCAGCCAATCGCAGCCGTCACATTCCACCACTTTCGGGCTCGCCTATCCGTCCGGCGGCTCCAACCCAAGAAGAGACTTGGGTATGCGGTCTTCGGTGTGGACCAAAGACAAACCAAGCACCACCACGCCATCTCTACCGCAGCCTCACCAACGACTTCCACCGCCTCCACCACCACCGTCTCCAAGGTTCCGTCACCTACTTGGGTGTGTCTGCGCGGCTGCTGCTAGTTGTTGGGCTCCTTCCATGGGATCCAGGAGGACATCATCAGCTCCGTCGACTGCTCTCCACGCTTCCAACTCGAGGACGAGCTGAGCTGCTCCTCAAGGGCTGGGGAGATGTCATGGCAGACAGCCGCCTGGGGACATGCATGGTCAGCAGGTGCATGGGGAGTTGGGGACATGCAATGGCCAGCAGTGGCTCATGGACAGGAGCCGAGGAGGTTCAGTTTAGCAATTAAAGGTGAGAGTGTTAGCTATTAATAGCAAAGTGGAGTTGAAGAGTTATCTCTTGTGAACGTGAGAAGCACCTATGGATGAATTAAGCAATGAACAAGAATGAAGTTATCACTCTAACCTCACCTCCCTGCTGTCTTCAATCTCACCTATGCTTAGGCAGCCAGGCAACAACCCTGGCGCCATTATCCCTCCTTATCCCCCATATGAACTAAGGTTCACTTCAGATTCACTAACTACAAAATTCCATAGTAAAAATAACTATAAACCTGTGTAACGCAGTCCTAAAATGCTAATCTTGAGGAGAAATCTTATTCTTCATCCTTCAATCTTCTGAGCTCCAAAAATATTGTATATTTATCATGTGCGAAAAAATAGATTGCTTGGTTAATTATGAACAAATTTAGAAAAAGATGTGACTCTCCTATGAATTTATAAATCTAAGTGTGTAGGAAAATCACTGAGCCAACGTGTATACCTGTTCTCAAATTGGAACAAGCAGTCATGCAGTGCAGATAAACCCAAGAGTCTTCCTTTGGATATCTATTCTATACACCAGTGTGTCAAATATATTTTTAGCATGGAACAATGCTATTTAGTTTTGACTAGCATAAGCATGCAGGATGCATCAGACGTCATGTTACATACATATGTGTTTATTAACATTTACAGAGAAAATAAGGTCCACGTACATGTCTTGCCTAATATCCATCTCCTGTACATTGGTCTGACTTGTCATATAGAAACAAGTCAGAAAATGTTTAGATAGCTAGAGACTTTTACGTAGGATTAATGCAAAAGTTTAGAAACAATATTGAACTAGAGATCAGTGTACAAGTATATACTAATGATGGTCTGAATCCAACAATGCAAAAATATAAACAACAAACTATATATACTTGAAGAAAGGGATACCTTTTTGCCAGATTTGTTTTTCAGTCATCTCATCACTCATAGCTGTACATCAGAGAATCACAGATAAAGTACAGAAGATTTACAATTGTCTGCACAAGTTCGAAAAAGATAACACTCACAGTAATCAAAAAGGAATAAGACATCATGTTCAAAATATTATGGGTGAAGGAACAATATAGAGCAAGAAAATTTCTCATTGCTTCTTCTCTACTTGGGAGAAGTAAATCTTTATGGACATTGACATCTTCTTATTCTTGTTTATCCACCTGTCCACCTAAATGGTTACAAGAAATATTTTAGTCAGAAATTTTGAAAATAGATATAGAATGTCGACAACAGAATATAAAAGTCATCCGTCAGTAAGCACAATTGATTATTACTGCATACTTGTTAACTTCGGAACTGAAATTTATTTTTTTAATAACATTCAGAACTGAGAATTGGAAGACCCAAGTAAATTTCTTGAATCTGATAACCTAACTTGTTGACAGTCTAAAAGGTAAGATATGGCAAAAAATAGTGAATCTATTTTGGTGTATCTCTGTGAAGCATTCTATCGAACACATAGTGGACAGATTTTTGTGTTCATACGGAAAGAATCAAAAGAGGGGAGATACCACGCGACGTTGTAGATCAAGGGGAATAACGTCAGGTTGTTGACAAAATCCAAACATGGGAGATGAAATAACAGTCGCCACGCTCAGCATGATCACTGCAGGCACCACGCCAGAAACTGTATAGAAACAATAACCTTGTGATAAAATGAGAGGGGAGAGACTATACCTGAATGCCCATCTTCACGGGGATATGTAGGATTGGACTAGTTTTTCGATCAATAGCAATGACAGAAGTTGTGCCAACTGCCATCCACTAGCAGATCCCGCCGCCTCCTTGTGCCACTGAATCGGAAGGACCTTGTTGAGGGAGCCCGATTCCGGATGGCAAAAGGTACCCAAAACCCGAAACCTAATGGGTGTTTACCCTATCAGGGCACGAGTATGGATCAATTTTTCTACCCATGGATTTGTTAACAGGGCAAAAATATAGACCTAGTGGGTTTATGGGCATGGGTCTGGGATTGTAGTACCCAGACCCGCAAACCAAACCCATGGGTTTAAACCCGGTATATCATAATACATTTTACTTGTCATATACGTGTATGAATAGAAATATAGTTTCAAAAAGTGAACAAATACAAATAAAAAAGACAATAAAAAATTCACGAGAAGTATAGCATGCCTCGTCTTTTTGGGCCGCGAAGCCCACATGCGCTAGCTATTGAGAGGTATAACCTGCCTTGTTTTTTTTGGGGCCACCATGCACACATTGGCTAGCTGCTGGGCACGCATTGTGCACATTGCCCATGCTAGTGGGCCTTTGTGCATGTAAAGGCCCCATGCTACTACAATACCGGTAGCACTCCACCAAATTAGTCCCAACTCACCAAAAGACTGAGCAAGTTTCTAGCCAAATCTTCTGTTGGAGTAAAATTTTAACGGACACGGGTAACCTGTGGGTACTCGTTAATTACTCAGGGCACGGGTGCATTTTTGTACCCACCTGCGGGTATGGGTTTTTAATGGGCACAAATTTTCTTCATGGGCACGGGTATGGGCCTGATGTACTCAGCGGGTGTGTACCCGTTGCCATCTAGAAGCCCGATGGAGGAAGTTATCGGAGAGAGAGGAGGAGGATGGGGTGGATCTGCATTCTACATATGACACCTACGCCCGTCGCCGCCTACGGAATGGATGAAGCCCTGGTGAATCCCTAACGAGGCAGTTGGACTATCTGTGATTTGTGATCTGCCTTCCGTGTTCGTGGGCTGCGACCAAGTTATTAGGCTAGGAAGTGGGATTACGTGACAATTAGCAGCGAATTTTATTTCCGTTCTTTGCGCATATAAAAAAACTCAAACTGCGGGGGGGGGGCACACCCCCCGAGAAAATCCATGAACTCTATACGCTGTTCGCGCTTAAGTAGAGGACACTCACCTCAGCCGAAAAATCCATGAACTCTATACCGGGGGGGACACCCCCAAGCTATTGCGCTTAAGTAGAACTCTCACCTCAGCCCGAGAAAATCCATGAACTCTATACCCCCCCACCCCACCCCACCCGCACACCCCCACCCCCACCCGCACACAGGGCTCGTTACCCTGCTACAGGGTCGGTCCATTTATCTGTGCTTTTAATCTCAAAAAAAATTACCTGTGCTTTGGGAACGTGAGACAGGCAAGAGAATTTTTTTAAAACCTGCAGCAAGCGAACGAGCACGCCCGTGGGGGCTCGAACCCTGCACGCCAGGTGCCATTCGGTCCTCCTAACCACTCGGTGCGCATATGTTGGTAGAGAGGGGTTCCTGTTGTAGTACTAACCGAACTAACAAAAGATGTTTGTTGTTTCGGTCAAACAAGCTGTATGTAGGCCTTCACTGCTTAGCAGTACGTGTCACCTCTTATATCCAATCATGTTGTTGTCTTGTTGCTTCTCTTGGTGCTGAGTTTCATCGTCATCGCAAGTGTTTGCTATGTAATTAATAACTCTGTGAACTTTATTGATGATCCTAATTGTGAGGCTTAGTTTGCAAGGAGTCGTTGGAATTTATGATGTTAAATGGGTTAGACCCAATAACAAATTCTGAATTTCCTAAATAAATCTAAAAGACTCATTCATGTGTGTGCAAAGAGGAGATGTGGAATACTTTATCACCCTACTAGTGGAAGGTGGAGTGAATCGACCTAAATATGGAAGTTGTTCCCGTAACCTAATCTTGTTATTCATCATGATCAATCTGTTCAATCTGTCTAGTGTACGAGTTGTGTTTACACTAGTTGTTATGATCATGCTAAGCTATATGTTTTTCAGTCTATGATTTGTGATATGATTTTGAGTCATGCTAGTATAATAGATTGATAGAGAGCTAGTCGTTATATATGGATAAGATGACCATGGTAAGAACTAATAAACATTGAACATACTATGATTTGTGATATGATTTTGAGTCATGCTTGTATAATAGATTGATAGAGAGATAGTCGTTATATATGGATAAGATGACCATGGTAAGAACTAATAAACATTGAACATAAGACGTGGATAGATGTTTGTATCAATTTATATAAATGTTTATTTGCATTACTGTAAAGAGACAAATCATATGCCTAGATTTTAGGGTAAATTACTGATTAGGCTTCATTTTATATTGTTTCTTTCCCAATAATGATTAAACATGTCAATATCACTACTAGATAGAAGAACTTCGGTGGCGGGCAAAATAGATTTACGGTGGCGGTTTTTCTGTCCCACCACCGGCGTAGGGTCACGAAAAATGGTGGAACCGGTGGCGGTTTTTACCCGCCACCGTTAATAAAAAATAAAAAAACCCTCAAGCCCACGAGAGCCCATCCAATTGCCCGTCCCACGAGCCCATCCGCCGCTGCCGCCGTGGTGCCCGCGCCCGCCTCCGCCACGTGGGTGCCACTTCTTGGATCCACGCCGCCCGTCGCCGCCGACGGATCCACGCCGACGTGGTTGCTAAAGATCTCTAGTTTGGTTTTGGATAATTGATGACACCCTAGGACTAATCTCTCTATGCTAAGTGTTTGATTAGTTGGAGATTGGTCGAAGCCAAGTGTGATGCACGATGGTCATGGTGGATGGATCGTAGCGATCTAAAAGATGATCAAGTGCTCGCTTGGAATGGATTCGAGGATCAAAATGGGCTCAAGGCAAAGGTATATCCATAGGGCCATTTTGATTTCACACTCAAGAAACCATAGAGGGTGTGAGTGATTTAGGTTTGATAACCGTACTATAAAGAGGAGAAAATCATAATCGCTTTACTCACCTAGTGCCACTATTTGAATTTCAAATTGCATGTGCATTTTGGTTAGTGACGTGGCGACTCGATAAGAAACTCCTTAAAAAGTTTGAGAAATGTCATCTATTTATGCTCAAGAGGTTGACATATTTTTGGATGAGATGACATATTATTTGGAATAAGATTTATAAAAATCTTGGAAGAAAGGAGTTACGTTGATGCATTCAATTGATATAAAAATAGAAAAGAAGAAAAAGGAGACAAGCTTTGGTGCTAGGCGTTTGCATGCGTTGTGCTATTTCTGGCTTGGCCGTGCACTGCATGCCAGCATGCAAATTGTCAAGGAAATAAAAAGAAAAGGGAATTGGAGAGCTGCTGGCCGCTGCCTGCTCTGCCATTCTAGTGGGCCGGCCCGTCGACCAACCAGCTGGCATGCGCGCAGCTATTGCTTGGCCCAGGCGGAGGGTGCTATTCTGGTCCGTTCGTTGGTGGCCGCACTCGTCCGTTCCTTTCGTCGAAGCAAATTCCAGAGCCGACGCCGCCGCTCCTGCGAACAGAGAAAAAGAAGCGACGCTCCCTCTGTTCTGCTCCCTCTGTTCTGCCCGTTGGGAGATACCGTTGGAGAGCTGTTGTGCATATGTGAGCTGCTGCCCTCCTTTCTCTCGCTCTTACAAACCCTAGCTCTCATTTTCTCCACTCCCTCGATCTGTTGATTTGCGCTGAAATCAATCGAGGGAGCTTGCGCTAGAGATCGAGTTGAGAGCTCCAAGAGGCTTGCTGTGGATTGTTGATATTGAGAGGAGATTGGGAAAAACCTAGTGTGCATTGCATTTCAGGATTCATATTTGTGGCATTAGGTGGTGATTGCAATTGTGGATTTCTTATTACTCTTGGAGAGCACCACTCCTAGACGGTTTGGAGATTGTTGGAGGCGTTGGGAAGAGACGGTGATTGTTCTTGCCCACCTCCCGGTGATTTGTGAGGGGTTTGTGATCTCCCCAGCGGAGTGCCGAATTGATACTCTAGTACATTACTCGTGTCATGGATACCTCTCATTTACTTTGGGTGCAAGTAACCTAAAGGCACTTGGCTAGGAGTGAGCTCCACCTTGCCCCACACGTGAGAAGGTCAGCACAACAGAGACGTAGCTTGATAGGTGCTGAAGTGAACTTCTAGGTAAATCTTGTGTCTCTCCATTGTGTGATTGATTGTCTCCCGGTGATTGGCCTTCATTGTTTATATATTGTGATATCATCTTCTGGTGATTGGATTTACTATCCTTGACACGTCGGTATAACACTTCCTCTCTACCTTGCATTTAATTTGTTATATACCTTGTTCTTGTGTAGTGCTAGTTGCTTAGTCTTGTTAAGTGTAATCTAGCTCTTTCACCTAGTTGGTAAAGTAGTGACTTAGCTCTTTGAGTGATTTAGAGACTTTAGCAACTAGAATTGTCAATAGGAGGCTTGCCGATAAGTAGAGCTAGAGCAAACGCTTTTACGCTTTGTTATTTACTAACAAGTTGTTCTAGTGAACTTGAAAGAATTTTTATTAGGCTATTCAACCCCATCTAGACATTTAGAACCTTTCAGTTGCCCCTCGCCAGATCCACGCCGCAGCCACCTGGAACCGCCGTCGCGCCGCCGGATCTGGGCCCCGCCCGGCCGGGGATGGCGCCGGTGGAGGGAGCTCGTGCGCCCCGCGCCGCCGTCGGGCTGGGGATGGAACGGGAGGCGACGGAGGATGCCGCCCGCCGCCGCACCGCTCAAGCGCCTCCGCATGCTGCCTCCTCCTCGCGCGCCGCCAAGCCACCGCACCGCTCGGCGCCGCCCGCGACGCCGCCTCGACGCTGGCGCGTCGCCGCGCTGCCTGCGCGCCGGGGAGGAATGGGGAGGGGAGGGAGGAGGCCGTGTCGGTGGTCGAGGTAGGGGCGCGCGTCTTTGTCGTGGGAGTGAAGAGGGAGGTGAAGCTGAGTGTTAGGGTTAGAGAGTGGAGTGTTCATTTTATACACTTGAGGTCATAGTGGGCTCAAAGGGCTTTATTGGGCTGCCATTGGGCTTTCTTTATCGGGGCGAGCTTTTTATGAAAAACCGTCACTGTTAATCGTTTTACCGTGGCGGACTTTTTAACCGTCACGGTTAATTCAAAAAAACCGCCATAGTAAATCATAGCATTTACCGTGGCGCCATTAATGTTTTTTGAAGTGTTATGTAAAATCAGTTCTGTAGTAGTGTGTACTCAATTGGTAGTAAGATTTACACATTGCCTTATGTTTGCCCAATAAAATATCTTTACTATATGTCAATTGCGCAATGATGAATTTAAAAAATACAGTCGCATGCATAGATAAATCTGAACCAAACTGGATATTGTTTCAATTTTTTTGATTCAATTGCCTAATTACGTGAGAAGGACCAAGAAATTCTGTCCCAAGAGGCTCAGCTGCCAAGACATTGGAAGAAACACGGCCTTGCTAGAAATCGGTCAAGACATGATGTTTGGTTCACTTGTCTTAGTTAAGCATGGTGTACTTAGATCATGTTTGGTTAACTGGTCAGCTAGAATACAGTCACCTCGTCCTCATTCTGGTATGGTTACCTTATTGAGGCATTCTATCGAACATGTGTGAGGCATATGGCGTGCTCATGCTCTTCTGCCAGATTGAGATCATCGTCGCCTTGCTGCACCACAATGGGCTAAGGTATAATCTCATCAATGGCTATTCCATGCAGCTCATCTTTAGAAAGCATGGTTGACACGGATTCCATACTCCCCGGCTCAAAATAAATAATACTAAAAGCATCTTAAGTTAAATTATCTTAAATTATGAAAAATATATTTCATGATGCATCTAGTTATTTTGTACTAATTTGGTGTCATAAATTAGTGCTATCTTTTCCTATAAAAAGCAGTCAAATTCGAAACAGTTTGACTTAAGTTGATTTAGTTTGGGATGCAGGGAGCACAGAATTATGAAAACAAATGGGTTGTTTGTTTTTACACGGACCGAGATGCAAACTCTGTCGTCGGCCTCACGCAAAAGACGTGCTCTGCAATAACAGTAGCTATATATGTTTGGAAGCAACGGCTCTAACAAACTGCAGCTGTGTTTTTGGCTGGCACCTTTGCTATCGATCAGTGCGCGCGTGGCATGCCTGGCCAAACCAAAGCATTCACGGAGCCCTGAGCGTGCACTCCTCTCATCATTGGGTGCACACACACAACAACTTGAGTACCCTTCGCACCTGAAACGTCACTCCTACTGTTCCACACGAGCATACGAAACATGAAGAATGTCTGAAACCAACAGGTTCATGCTACAATAATCCTGAGAGTTGAGACGTGCCATGCTGCCATGCCATCCATCCAGAGAGAAATACTCATGTTAACAACAGATGAAAATTTCAGGCACCGGATAGATCCGGGAATCAGGAAATCTGTATGTATAGAGGAGCTCCGAAGAGCAGAAATGATACACATGGGATAGAATACAGGACAATATGAATAGAGAACATGTAGATAGACATAATGAGAAATGCATCAAGACACGCAGATCAAGCTTACATTGTCCGAGGTACATACATATGTTGTACATGACTTCACTTGTGTATCATAATTATATATATCAAAGGTCACTCAACCCTAGGGGGTATGATGTGTTAATCTTTCTATATATACGGATGCTCTCGATCTGCTGGAGCTGAAAGGCGATCCATTACCTTGTGGTTCAAAAGCAGTGTCAGTTTCTGTGCGATATGGTTGTACGAAGCACTGAAATCAGCGCCCCTCCTCCAATATTCCAAGGCTCCTATCACATACGTAGCTTTCCCCTGCTCCTGATGTTTCACCAGTTTCATAATGCTTCCTTGCAAAGTATATAGGCTCTTTAGGCTGTGGGAGCTCCGTGCCTTCGTTATCGAGGCTGGAGACCACCCATGGCATAAGTGGGCGAGCATTTGGGTTGTCTTGCACTGATAGGAGTCCGATCTGGATACATTTTAGACTTTCGCCAAGTGAACAGCTCTCAGCAATCAATGGATCAACAAAGTTCTGCATGTTTCCATCCTCCCATAAGCTCCACGCCTGAGTAAATGAGCACATCAACGTTTGCATTTCATATGAGTGAAGTTATAACTTTTGAGAACTTGACAGTACTTACGTGAGCTATAAGGTTGCGTGAGCCTCCAACTGGGCCTATTGTGCTGATCTTTGAGCCACTCACAATCTCCAGAAGAAAAACACCAAAGCTATAGACATCAGATTTGACAGAAATGATGCCTTCCAATGCATATTCTGGTGCCATGTAACCACTTTTTGGATAATAAGAAAACATCAATTAGTTCAAGAACAATGGTGTGTTGTTTCAAAATTAATTCATGTATGAAATCACTCACAAGGTTCCAATGACCCGACTGGTACTTGATTGTTGTTCGTTGTCACTGAAACTCTTGGCTAGACCAAAATCAGATATTTTGGGATTCATTTCAGCATCCAACAATATGTTGCCTGCTTTGAGATCTCTATGAATTACTGTCAATCTTGAATCTTGGTGGAGGTAAAGAAGTCCTCTAGCTACACCGTTGATTATCTTGAATCTTGTGGGCCAGTCAAGCAGTGATTTTCTTGAGGCATCTGTCAAGAGTAGAATCAAATAAAGTTCTTATCAGTGGTTCATGTTTCTTTCATCAAAAGTTGAGCTGTTGCAGAAGTGAACATAACGTACTGAACAGGAAGACATCCAAACTTTTGTTAGGAAGGTATTCGTAAACCAATATTTTTTCATCTGCATGAATGCAGCAACCTAGAAGTTTAACCAAGTTTCTGTGCTGCAACCTGGCAATCAGAGCTACTTCATTTCTGAATTCTACTACCCCTTGGCCAGAACGTTCGCAAAGCCTTTTCACAGCGACTTCCTTATCTCCCAATGTTCCCTGAATAAATGAAAGGTTCTTGAATGTTAGAAATTAAATTACTTTCCAAGCACAGAAAGTCACCAGTACAAGCCTTTCCTACCTTGTAAACAGTACCAAATCCTCCTTGTCCAAGTCTGGTGGAATCAGAGAAATTATTTGTTGCAGTGGCAATTTCTCTGAAGCTAAATAATGGCAAGTCTATACTTTCACCAGCAACTTCATTAGCAGTGCTCATATCTATTAGGATCAGTCTATTCTGGATCTCTGTACTTCCTTGTTTGTCTGAAAGGAACACATGGAATTTGATACAGTTTCTCTAGTTTGCAAGAACTAGAGAAAGCAAATAAAAAGGGAAGAAAATATTTCTCTTGTCTACCTCTAAACCAGTAGATACAAACAACCCCTATGCATATGAATGCAAAGAAACCTGCCACAGCTGGCAGTGCAATTTCTAGGGTCTTGGTCTTTGTCGTGTTACCTGCAAAGAATAATTCATTGAGAATCAATAAATTCTTTCCACTCCACACACTATATGTTTTTTTGAAAGCGGGCTCTTGCCCGTACTGCATTAAGAGGAGTTAGATAATAAAATTACGTCCTAGATGCCTCCCATGGCGAGCTGCGAGGGAGGACAAATAGACGAAACACTGACAAAAGGCACCGGCTAAAACGGACTCCACACACTATATATATGTTAAGTATTTCTCATACAACACCTCCTTTAGTCTAATGCTTCACAAATATAGATACCACTTCACTTTACCAGGAAGAGTTCAAAAACCTATCTAGGAGAATAAACATAAAGATAATAGCAATAAATCATACCTCTTGATTTGTGGACCCGAATATAGAGGTTCTCCCCTCCTTGGCTATACTTCTCCATGTCAATCATCTTCCCTGTCCATATCAAGCACCTTGTGTCATCTCCATTGATGTCTTTGGTGCTCATGTTGGCATGAGCATATGCTATGCAGGAGCAGTTGCTCGAGCATTCAGCTGCACACTCATCAAAGCTTCTGTTCCGGAGGACGATGAAATTATCAGGGACCTTCATGTGTGGCAAGGTCAAGAAAGCATCTTCACCACATTTTAGTGTCGTCTTCTGGCGGCATCCCTGTGAATATCTGCCACTGACCCAGACTTCGTCATCAATTGGCTCAAAACCGTCAAGGCACTTGCATGTTGCGGCAGTTCCAGTGTCGTCACAGTAACCATAAGGACCACAGTAATCATACTCATTGCAGTTATGTGCAGGCTGTGTGTACAAACCTGTCCATACTGACATGCTACTGTCCCAGCTTAGAATATTTACCTTGCCTGAACAATTTATCTCCATTCTAATCAGCAAAGACAAGCTGTCAATCGGCATGACGAAGGACATGTATACCTCATCATCGGCAGCACGATGTACCGCCATGTAAATGGGACGATTAAGGTTGTCCATGTAGCCCCCGAGAAGAAGATAGCTAGTCCACACTGGGCTTCTATGGTGAGGTCTTGTGCCATTCCAGATGAACTGCTGCAGAATGCCGTTGGAGTGTGCACCATAAGAGAAGACTCCAGGGGATGGGTCCTGTAGGCCATTCCAAGAAATGAGGCGTTGTATTGGATGCGTCTTGTGGCTCATCCTGAGTTTCATCCCAGGCAGAAGAGTATCAGACGGATGGTCGAAACTCTGCCATAGTGTGGTGCTGTTGCCCAATGAACGGAGGATGAAGTTTCCTGTGTTTTCTAATGTGGCTTCTGCAGAGATGGTGGTGGCAGGGGAAAAACTGCTGTCAATGCTATTATTTGAATTCCAAAGGACACGGCCATTGGCATCAGATAGGACAAGGTTTGTCTGATTGTGAAAGGCGAGCATTGCAGACGAAAGATCACTGATTGGTGCAGCACGGTTGGCAATCCACACAACGGTGCGCTGCGGAATGTTGTTGTACCATATACCAAGGTAATAGTGTTTTTTGGTGGACTTGGATGGAGAGAAGAAGCCCAGGGCGAAGGTGCCATCATCGGAAACAAGAGTGTTACTTGGGAAGAGCGGCTTGCCGGGGACAAGGCAGTTGGATGATGAACATAGATGCATTGAGCTGAATGAACATGAAAGAAACAAAAGGATGGCATAGATGGAAATAGAACACTTTGGCATTCTCAGCCTCCTAGGTTGTAAGCAGTTAGGCACTATGGAAAATGATCATGAAACCATGGAAGAAGGAGTATTATAGGAATCTGTGGGTGAGGTTGCGTGGAGAATTGGACTAAAAGGAGCAAAAGAGTGGTACATTTTTTCTTAAAATTAGCATCCTCACAAGGTGCAAGTGTTTTTGCTGGGATGCTACTAATCATGCTGCATTACTTTTATTTTTATTCATTTACTGGTCCTCTAGATTCTAAGCTACATTAAAAGATATTCAGAACACATGCTCCATAGTAATAGAAAGAATCAACAATTGCCACCCCTTGTAGAGGCCAATCGGAATTTATGTAATAAAATTGTGAAATATTGGAAAGCCTACTTTAAGTCTCTAAATATTATTCCTGGTGATAATCTAGATATTTCTATTAATGGGGAAAAAACTTCTAGGAATCCAAATAAGAAGCAACCCTTCTCTACTCTCCAGAGTGAGCAGTTCCTTTGGCAAAAACCTAATCCTCCTAACTACGAGTGAAAGTAAAAGTGAATGCACATCGAAGCATAAAGTATTTGATAGTACAACTAAACAAGTAATATTGAAAATGTAAAGTGGCCAAGGGTTACACGAACGAAGCAATACAAGGAGAACTAAAACATCGAAACTACAGGAAAGCAACCAGAGCTGACACAGCATTCAAGAAATTTTATCCAAATATTTCTGTTCAGGATGAGCCGATGTGCGGCAAAATATCTAGTGCAAACCACATCTACTATGAAAACCCGTGTAAACCACAGCAAAAAAAAGTCGCCTAAATTCAACAAAAAATCACACATGTAGGTGATATGATGATACACAACCTTATAAAATATTTCATCCAAATTCAACTTTGTTTGTGAGATATGAAAATAACAATTTTGGAGCCTGAAAGTTGTCCAGACAATTTGTTATTTTCATATCTCACAAACGAAGTCGAGTTTGAACAAGATATTTTACAAAGGTTGTGTATCATCATATCTCTTGTATGTGTTTTTTTTTTACGATTTTGTTGAAGTTATCGGTTTATAGAATGTGGTTTGCACCAGATATGGCAAAATATCTAGTGCAAACCACATCTACTATGAAAACCCGTGTAAACCACAGCAAAAAAGTCGCCTAAATTCAACAAAAAAATCACACATGTAGGTGATATGATGATATTTTGCCTGTGCGGCACTAGATATTTTGCCTGTGCGTCATGTTTGTTATTTGGCACATGCCCAGACAATTAAGTCATCATGATATATGAAACTAACTAACAGAATCAGTTCCACCACAAATCATGAGCTGGTGACAGGACATCATGATGCTGACCTACATTGCCCCTTGCTTCAACCTTTCCATGCGTGTATAGTTAGTAATCTGAAAACTGAAGTTTTCTTAGCAGAATTTAGAGTCTGAGAATATGCCGTGCCAGTCCACAGGCTTTGGTTCAATGATTAGTGTAGTTTGAGTTCATGAATCAGAACGTGGGCAGTTCGAATTGAAAATGGCACGGGGTTTAACTTGTGACATTCAATTTGGGACAAAAAAGGTGGATAACCTATTAGCCTTGTCAGGTCTACAAAAATGAAAGTAGTAGTATATTATTATATAAAAAATACAGAAGAAATGTACCAGTTCCTGCTGTTCATCAGAAGTGAAGACTGGTGAGAGATGAGGAGGCAAAACCTCAACGGCGCGATGTGCTTTAGTGTTCCTGCAGCTGCACCTGCAGAGAGAGCAACTCTGTAACTGAGGGTGAGTCGTGGGCTCGTGGTAGCTTCCAACCAAACCACACTTTCTTCCACAGGATTTAATCGAGTAGGATCGAGACAGAGAAAGGGGGCAGGGAGGAAGAGCCAGAGATTGCACCACGGGGAGGGAGAGGTGGCGGGCTTCACGGACGGCAGGGTGGTCGGCAGTCGGCGGCGCTGACGCCGGCGGAGGATGCGAGAAGCCTGGCCATGGTGACGAAGGTAGGAGGCTGGGCCAGCGTTTGCAGTTGGACCGTCCAGAGTGGCTCTACGATCAGCGACGCTTCGTGGGCCAGCGTTTGAGCCCAAACACGTCTAAGGTCTAATTCCCAAAAACAAAACAAAAAAAGTCAAAAATCTTTTTGTGGATCTTGGTCAAAACCTATCTTAACCATTCTTAGGCAAGAAGACACTTTTTTTTTTTAGAAAAGGGAATAAGGCAAGAAGACTCTAGATTTGAAAGCTAGGGTTCCTTATAGAATTATAGAGATCTTCAGAATCGTTCTTCAATTGACAAGCCATTTTAGAGAAGGGGACAAGGAGGAGAGAATTTTA
The DNA here is from genome assembly GCA_015847255.1 of Hyparrhenia diplandra. Classification (NCBI taxonomy): domain Eukaryota; kingdom Viridiplantae; phylum Streptophyta; class Magnoliopsida; order Poales; family Poaceae; genus Hyparrhenia; species Hyparrhenia diplandra. Next base: position 3,815 of record JADLZK010008981.1, on the reverse strand, counting down.
GATAAGTAGACATGTGTAAGATGGAAAAAAGGGGGGCTTTGTGATTTTGACACTACTTTGAAGTGAATTTGTGATTTTGCCCTTGTTTTTTAAACTTTGTGATTTTGCTCTTCACTGCCAGCAAGTGAACATGATTTTACCCATAGTCAACGGTCAAAACAGGGCAAAAACGCGTTAACCAAAGGGCAAAAACACATTGACTAGGGTCAAAACATGAGCAAAATCATTAAGTTAGGAAAATGAGGGCAAAATCATAATTTTCATCTCAAAGTAGGGACAAGAACACAAAAATCTCAACAAAAGAAAAAGGTAGGGATGTAAATGGTCTCTTGATCTCCGATTCTCCGTGGGGACAAAAGGGATCGGGTCAATTCTTGCCCATAGGGATTCCAACGGGAAGTACACATCCGAGTCTGATCCCTGCGTCCCCGTTTCCCACCCTATTTTCCATACGTGCACCTAGGCATATCTTCAACTTGTGATGCATTTGTTGTGGAGTGTTTATACTTTTGTGTATTTATAGCTTTCAAAAAAAATACTTTTGTGTATTTATATGCTAGACTAGAAAAGACTATATGTGTGCATTAGTTGTGCGCTTGGCGACAAGTTTTTGCTTGCTTCTGTTCATGCATTTTATATTTATTCATTCAAAACCATTCCAGCACGCCTTCTTCATGGAGATTTTCTTTGATTGGGGCCCGGTGCTTATAGAATGATGAAAGAAATGACCTAATGCTCACCCCACGGTCGTTCCAGTTCCAACAAAGAAAAAAGTATGGTCAGTGGTGTCTAGGATCGATGATCATTAATGACCATACTGTTCCACCATGCTCAAAGTCTTGGAAGGAGATACCGTGTGGATAGATCAGAACTCAGGTTTATCATATCGGAATTGGAGGCCAAGGAATATTTGCAAATGCTAGTGGAATATACATATTCCCATAAGGTGAATAGAGTGTGCAACAAGGTAGCACATGAGTTAGCTCATTTAGCTAGGTGAAGGTGTGCATGCACACTGACTATGTGGTGGAGATGTCGTGCTGCAGCACTTCTCCGTCTACTCTCTCCTGATGCACACATCTCGATGCAACTTAAGCGGTCAAGATAGCATGTATGCTAAATAAACGTGGATCTTGAAGAGTTAAACAAACGTGGTATTTATGACTTTTCAATTTGAACCCACCTAGGGGTCCAAAAAATAGCTCGAAGCTGTCTTTACTTAAAAATTCAAAAAATTTGACTTGGTCAAACCTGGTCAAACAGAGCACTAAATGATCTCATTCGAAAAACTTTTGAATACAAACATGTTAGAACTCATCAAGATCTAAAATGTTTATATAAGACATTTTTGTATTTAAAAAGTGTTTGGAAACACTAGTCACCAAAATCATGAATCAAAGAGAGTGCTTATGAAACTACGCGAGACAATCATCAATTTAGAAATATACTTTCCAAACACTTTCTCGAATACAAAAATGACCTAAATAGACTTTGTAGATCTTGATGAGGTATGAATTTTTGGTATTCATGACATATTGAAACCATTTAGGGTTCGAAAAACTAAAAATTATATAAAATTTTTGGAAATTCAAAATTTCAATGGTTCAAAATTTGTCAAATTAAAAAATGTTCAATATACAAAGTGTAGATCTTGAAGAGTTAAACAAACGTGGTGTTCATGACTTTTCAATTTGAATCCACCTAGGGGTCCAAAAAGTAGCTCGAAGTCGTCTTTATTTAAAAATTCAATAATTTGACTTGGTCAAACCTGGTCAAACGGAGACGCGAAATGATCTCGTTTGAAAAACTTATGAATAACTAGGTGTTACAACTCATCAAGATCTACAATATTCATATAGGACATTTTTGCATTTGAGAAAGTGTTTGGAAACACTAGTCGATCTGTAATTAAGTGAAAGCGTATTTTAATTCTTATAAACCACTCAAGTACGATTTCCATTGTAGAAAACGTAATCACCGATTATGCTAAGGTTGGATTGAAAACATTAAAAATCATCGAGGTGGTTTCTGCAAAAATGGTGGCTAAAGGGTGTAAAAAGAAAATGTCAAAAACATCTAATCCCGGTTTGGAATTCTAACGGGGAGTAAAGGTCTGGACGACGCGGGCGAGCGGGCGGCGTTGCCTTTTACTCCCCGACCGAGAGTCAATCGGGAATAAAAGTCCCTTTATTCTCTATTCAATCCCCAACCGGGAGTAACCACATTTTGAGCCTCGTGAATAGAAGTCGTTTGTGTAGTAGCGACTGTTCTACCATGCTCAAAGTCTTGGAAACAGATACCGTGTGCATAGATCAGAACTCACGTTTATCATATTGGAATTGGAGGCCAAGGAGTATTTGCAAATGCTAGTGGAATAGGCATATTCCCTTATGGTGAATAGAGTGTGCAACAAGGTAGCACTGTCCTTTTAGTTGTGAGTTGTTAGACTACCTGCGCTGGAAGCTGTCGGGTACGACGATTTAGCGTTGAAACGAGCTGCACCGCTTTCCAGGAAACGGTCCGAAACGACCAGACTTCCGGTATCTATTTCTTTAGAAGGTTCCATGTGGGTGTCTTGGCATTTTCTATTCTCGCTACTAGAATCTACAAATTTTCCTAGGGTATATTTCTTGAGCTCTTTTTCTATACTTGGAATTTCCTCCCACTTCCTCTCATTTCCTCCCTGATTTTCTATTTTTGTCGAAAAGGGTATGTTGGTCATTTTGCATCATCCTGCACCGCGCACCGCGCCCGACCCTGACCAGCGACCCGACTCCCGCCTGCGCGGTCCCTCCCCGTCTCCCCTCCAGCCCTCGCGGAGCCGCCGCTCCTGATCCCGCCCGATCGCGGAGCCGCAGCCCCGATTCGCGGAACCGCAGCCCCTGCACCCCCTTCCCGGTGCACGCCCCCACAATCGCCGATGCCGCCGCCCTCGTCGTCGCCAACGGCCCGTCCGCCGCACCACCTTCCTCGAGTTTGTCGGATCCCCGTGCACCTTCACCGCCCTCCAGTCCGAGGCCAACCTCGAGGTACATACGGATCCCTGCGCACCCTCACCGCCCTCAAGTCCGAGGGCAACCTCTCGAGTACCAACTCACCGCCAGTACAGAGAGCGCTTTGCTTGTGCCTATATTTTCCTGATTCATAATTCCTTTCTGAATGATCCCGATCTATATTGTATAGGATGGATTTGCACTGAAGCTGGATTCTGTAGCTCGCTTGTTTCTTTGTCAGCTAGTAGCACAACCGATACTTAGTGGTTCATATATGTCTACAAAAGAATGTGTAGTGGCTCTCTTGGTTCTATTGCATAATGCACAATGCCCACTCGAGGTTTTTTTTCCCTTGAGGCCTTAATTACTGGAGGATGGTTTGCACTTCGCTTTAGCTTCCCCTATTCTGTACTTGTATATGCCTGCATTATTCTGTTGTGAATGAGAAAGACACTGCCAAAATCTACCGAGTGGCCAAAATGGGTGAAGGAATGAAATGCTTATGAGCACGAGCACAGAGAGTTGTGCCTGTCAAACATGTTATTATCATACGTTGTTGGCATTATTATCACAGTTTTTCTGGACTAGATTTCTATCAAGCAGTAACCCCTAGTGTTAGTCAGGTTGCTGCTTTGCTACTTCTGAATATCCATAATCTGACCACGCTAATCTCATCCTCATATATACTAACACTATTTGGATTCCTTTGTTTCACTGCTACATTATTGTGTAATAAATCTTTGATCCTGAAGTTAGCTATAGTACCATCAGATGGCTCTGAGACAGAAGGTTTGCCACATGTGCGGCTGAAGCATCCAGCCC